>JAOEHT020387254.1:0-17590 GCA_025448195.2 Parazoanthus atlanticus | reverse complement strand
AGTAGTAGTAGTAGTAGTAGTAGTAGTAGTAGTAGTAGTAGTAGTAGTAGTAGTAGTAGTAGTAGTAGTACCAGTAGTAGTAGTTGTAGTAGTAGTTGTAGTAGTAGCGGTAGCGGTAGCACGTAAACTAATTGTCAATCACCGACTATCCGTTCATAAAATGTCGATTGAAACATGGAAACATGTTTACCATACGCATGATCACCATCGCCCTGTCGAGCTGCAATGAAACAGTACAAGGAATTCCACACTGAGCACATCAACTTAACACATTTAGTTAATGTTAAGCCCACAAAAACCCAAATGCAAAAACTTGTTTGTCTGGACCTACTGAATCTACACATAGAAGTCATAGGAACATTAAGTCGATTCATTTGATTCATTGTCACAAATATTTACATCATCGGGCTTGTTTGGATTATAGCAATCACTTTAGATTATAAAATGTAGAATGAGATCAATATCGGACTTTGACAGATCAGACAGAAACATGCATACAACTGATCAACTGATGCAACTGGCATTTTTGTCGTTACTCAGTGTAGAGCTATAACCCTGCCTAGCTCTTTGTTGTTCAAGAACCCTTAAATTTAATAACAGTTTTGAGTGCCATTACCGCTTACACTGTCCGTATACCAAACTATATTTGATATATCTCTAGTCGGCGCACATTCTAGACGTTAAAACGAAAGAATATGTTATGCTAAATATATGCTGTGACTGACTGACGCATAGCTCAGCTGACTGTACCGGAGGTATCGATTCCACAACTGGACCTGTCGTTTTGTCTACTGGAATATATAAACGGTCAGAATTGAGCCAAACTAAATAAAAAACTTTTGATAGTTGTTCTGTGCACACATATCCTAAGAAACGAAATTTAATTACTAAGTTCCCGAAAGCCAAATGGGAAAAGTCTGTTTGCAAATTGATTGCAACTGTTTCTCTCACACAGTTGACCAATATTTTCGTAAATTCTTGTCAAACAACCCTCTCCATTTAAAAACCACAAACGTAATGCCGCAATTAATCAAAAGCTAATAACGGAATACTACAAAGGGACTTTTTCATATGGAAGTGTAAAACAATGGAATTTATTGCTTCTTGACGTCAGCCAGGCTTCGGCTACGTCACTGATTGAATGAGTTTGACAAATTACCAATTATCCTAAGAATTTAACCTAAGTGATCAGTTATATATTTATCAAATTATATATATATATAATTTTATATAGATATAAATATCTATCTATATATATAAATAAATAGGATTTGATAAATATAACTGATCACTTAATTTTGTACAATCGATACCTCATACAGTCAGCTGAGATGTGCGTCAGTCAGTCGCAGCATATAATTAGCATAACATATTCTTTCGTTTTGTGCGGCGACCAGAGATATGCCAAATATAATCTGGTATAAGGACAGTATGAATTTGTAATCGCATGGGGCTCGTGAAATCACGCGTATTTTCAAAGTTTCGCTTAATTGCCCAAGTCACGAAAGCGACGAGGGTAATTCCGAAACTTTGAAAACACAAGTGAAATTAGTCTTTAATTTCACGAGCCCCATGCGATTATTTGTTTATAGCGAAGAGGACAAAATTTCTTAACTTAAAATATCAATTCCATGCCTTGTGTGTGCGCTTATCTCGCGAGAAACCTTAATGCATAGTACGCATAGGGTTGCTAAGCAACCAACAGAACAATCAAATACAAGTAATTCGCTCTGAATTAAGAAAAAATGCCCCCGTTATTAGCCAATTAGCGCAAAGTAATTTGCCCTCTTCAGTCTTCACTACAAAAGCGGTAATGATACTCAAAACTATTGTCAGTTAACTGCAAGCGTTCTTAAACAACAAAGAACTACATGGAGTGTCGCACGCACTGAGCTTTTCATCAAACTGGTATAGTTATAGCTCTACACTGAGTTACTGGCTGGGTTTTCCAAAAGGAGTCTACTAAAGTTGGACTAAGTTTTCCTCATTTTCTCATAAAAATAGCTAACTTCAAACCATCATAACTTTGGTTTGCCTGCTCCAAAATCAATCCTTTTTTTTTTGCATAAGACAGGGCGTTCAAAGATCTGCATTTTTGCGGTGCCAGTTTTGTTTGGTGGAAATAACTTTGGTTAGAAAATGCAGTTGAACTGTTGTACTGTAGCGTCATTTTAACAACCATTTCTAGTGCGGATTTCAGTAAATCTTGTTTTATTAAAAATACGCAGCTTTCAACTGTCGTTCCCGGTCTAAATCAATTAGTAGACACGTTGAAGGCTTCCTGGACTTCGCTTTGTTTAAAAATATTGAGGATCTTTTCGATAGTCAAACAGTTAGGAATTCTATAAGAGTTTAAAAGAGGTTGGGGGAAGGGGGGCGGGTCCTCTATAAACGCACCGCTTATAGCTAGCAGTCACTTTTTGGAAATTCCATCCGTATATAAATAGATAAAAATGAATAAAAGGCTAAAACACTAAAACCTTATACGAAAAATCCGTTACTCAAGAGTTTCACGTACAGAGGTGACCATCAGACAAAAAGGTCAAGTTTGAAGCAGACTTAAAGTTATAGGCGAAAAATTTATTTTCGTGCCGGCATTTACTAATTAATTCTGATCTACTGATGGAAGTTTCTCTGTCAAGCAAGCACAAGTTGCATTGTCCGGGGTATCCATTGTATGCTTTTGCCGTTTTAGTGTTGACCAATTGATCGAGTATAATGTGCTTGTCCCAGATGTATTTTGATAATGTAACACTAGATGTTTGCTTCTCATGTTTGAAAGATGACTTGTAATTGTTGCAGTGAGTTTTGAAGGGACCCTCTGTCATTCCTAAGTATATTTTAGTTTCGAGGCCGGATGCATGAAACTTCTGCTTTGTAAACTAAGTTGTCGGTGAGGCAGGCGCCGTTCAGGGGGCAGTCGGCTTTTTCCTGTATTTGCACGACTTATCCGGGATAGGAGGCCTGGGCATAAGCATTTTGTTGTCATTTCGTTTAAAAACGAACTCCTTAGCATCATATCCATCAAATAATATAACACAATATCAGATTTATTCAAAACGATGGTTTGTAAAATGGCGACCCTTACGGGAGGAATAAGTTCCATAAGTCGAGAGAGTTGAGACACGCGAACGGCGCAGATGCAGTGAAGTTAGCGTGAATAGCGTGAAGAGTGTGGTGAGGGAGACAACCACTGACTGTTCTAGCTTGCAGGCTCGCAGCTCTTTCACGCTGCGCTATAGACTGTTATATTCTAAAGTTTTACTCTTCTCCCTCCATAAGGAGTTTTTCAAAAAGGTATGTGAGGGGGAGGTAAGTAAGTCTAGTTTATAATTTTTACTTTGAAGGATTTTATAGTTTGGGCGCTGACTGTTTCTGTATTAAGGTTGTTCCAATCTTTGATTGTGCGCGGGAAGAAGGCGAATTTGAGGCAGTCTTTGGAGATTGATATCATTCTAAATCCATGGCTGCGTCTGGTTCTTCTATCAGCTGATTTCAGGAACTTGTCCCGGCTTTGGTAAATCCATTTTTCCATTCAAATACATAGTAGTTAGTCTGTTTTCTTTCCTACGTTGCTCAAGGCTTGACCATGTCAGTTTGTCCAGCATCGATGTGACACTTGCCTCACGACTGTAGATTCCGCAAGAGTGAAACGAGCTGCTCGGCTCGTCTTTGGACTATTTCTGGTTTCTCGATATCTGTGGTGGTGTATAGGTCCCAGACCGTTGAGGCATATTCCATACAGGGTCTGATGAGAGACTAACAAAAATAGAACGCTGGCTAACTACCATACTTTACTAAAGGGGTTATATCTTCTTAAACAAAGCTGAATTTTCCTTATAAAGGCACACTAAAAACATAATAACTCTGACAGTTTATTTCCTTTAACTGCAGAAGGCAGCGGCAGTACTTTCTAATCAAAGGGGATACTAGTCTGCCTGTTATACATCTTAGACATCTTTTCGCTTGCTAGTTTCATTCAAATTTGATGTTTATGTTGAATACATGAGCCCAAGTTTGAGCAATTCAGCAACTTCAGTCACTCATTTACTCAAACCCACGAAGCCATCAAACATCTGATGCGTGTAGAGGTATGACAGAAATTAGACTTGCCACAAGTAAAGCTTAAAGATTGGACCGGAGTCTGTACGAAAAAACCGAGCGCAAAGCAGATATAAAGGAGCGAAAGAATTTGAGAAATTTTCGACAGAAATTAGCACTGGAAGTGGCGGAAACTGAACTTTATTCAACTATGAGCACAAACAATAAGGCGTGGGCACTAGGTCTAGATAGCTAATAAAGTGAAGAAACACTTTACAAAGGCTTTCTCAAGCAAGATAGCTGCCATTTTTGTTACCTGGTGTTATAACAACTCTTTGATTTATCAATCGTTGTACTCCAACTGAATATCTCATTTCTATGGTTGCCACACATGGTGTCCAAAACACCCTGTTTTTGACATTCATAGACTTTTTTCTCTTTTTACAAGAATGAGTTTGGTGTCCCCCATTTCATATTGTATTAAAATTGTTGGCACAACAAGGAGATCCCTTATAGAAATTTTAAAGTAAAATCTGCGAATAGTTTTGGCGCCATCTTAACTTTTCTATAATCTTTTCAAAATATTATCTGTTATAAACGAGTATTCATCACTAGTCAGTCAAGCTTAGCCATGTTTGTGCTGAGCTGGGGCTCCGCTGCGCCGAGGTGCTGGATTGTTCAGCTCAGTTGTACCAGCAAGACGCCAGTTCCACTTCAAAGGTGAATTCCTGACATTTTAAGAATGCTCGAATTATTATTTAATTGTATGTCTCAACCGGACGAAAACTGTGCGGTCGAATGTTAAAAGCAGTAGAACTTTTAGTTCCTTTTATGTTTTTGTGCTTTATTTGGCTTCTGAGTTTTGTCTCCTCTCGTAGAGTGATACAATTATGAGTTAAACTACTTGGTAAAAACTAACATCAAGGTTTTGCTTTTCTTGGTGGGTTTTGATAATACTTGGCACCCACAACTCCTAACACAGGTAACTGACTATATGGGAAGGGCTTTTTCTCATTGTGTTGTAAATCAGACTTAATGATAGCCGTACTATCAAAGATAAAGTATCACTCAAATCAGCGACTTTTAAAACAAAGTGCTAACGGCAGGTTATCGTTAACCAGTAGCTAAAAATAATGGAGTCAGCACTACTGCAACGGAAGAAAAAGAACATGTAAGCGTTTAAAACGAGTTTCTTTCACATTGTTTTATAACTCAAAAAGTCAAATACTAAATAGCATTTAGGTTTTTGTTAAATGGAGTTTGTCTGTTTGTTTGGTTATCATTGCACATAAGTAATATTGCGTCACTGGAGTTGGAACAAAAACTCGTAGACACATAACATTAGTTTCATGCTGATATAAAACTAGAAAAGGAATTATTTTATAATCGCCTTTGCAGTCGGACTGGCGACAATCCGAGATAGTTACATAGTCTAGTATCGTATCTCCGCAGGCCAAGACAGAACTGCGAGATTCTTCGGTTTTGGTTACGTCGGTACCACCACACGACTCCCAATTCCTGAATGGAATTTAACTGAGATCACAAGTTTTGTATTGTCTGCTCACTACAGGAGTGTTGCATATGACCTATGGAAAGTAGACACTATATCCTTTAGTCCGATTTGGTATAAAGGACAAGACATTTGAAAGATTTTATTCTAGTTTAAGGAATCGCCAACAGAAAGTTCGGCTGATGCAACAGGTAGGGCAAACTTGTCGAACTCTAAAATGTTCAATCATAGATTTGGGAACCAAACAAGTTAATGAAAGAAATAAGTAAAAAATGTTAGGAATTGTAATCTCTCAGTTTTTTAGTACGATTTGATATAAAGAGCAAAGCACCTTCAAATCGTTATTCCGGTTCAAGAATTCGACCGATGCAAAAGGAGCTTGTTAAGAAATTTACTCTTAAATGTTCAACCATCGATTGGAAACCGATTTATGGAAGGAAATAGGTAAGAAATGTTTGGAATGGCAATCCTTCACTTTCTCAATCGATTAAATCTTGGTAATGCATTCAGTAAGAATGACCTAAACTGAGAAAAGAAATTAAAATCCAATTTATAACTATTTACTATTTTTGTAGTTTCAATTGACTGTAATGCTAGGTAACTTTAACATGTAACAAAATACAATTACATAAAGCTGAAATGCACAAGATTTACATTTTTTTTGAACATCCGCGTAGACATTTTAAAAAATGCGCCAGATATTAAATGAATAAAGCCTTCAAGTTGACGGGAACACATCCGTATAATGCCCGGCTTCTACTACTGAGAGTAATGCCACGTGATTAGGTACCGGCCTACCAGATTATGAAATTAACAGACAGCTGTATGATTGAAACAGCGCGGTATCGGAATGCAAATCGCGTAGGCTCAAAAATCGTTTAGGTTTCAGTCAAGAGTTTCCGATAAATGTTGAGGCCTAAACACTAGGCGATAACTTGCTCAGTTGAACTTGCCTTTAATTTCTTTGTGTAACTCAAGATTTTTCTACCCGGAAGATTCACTTGTTTTTTATTTCTTCGAAATATTGTCACTGCAGTAAAAAACCTGCAAGCATTTTCTTAAGAACCACCAAAATTAGGAACCTAAGATTTATGTACCCAACTTATGAAAACTTAGTTAGCCTCATATCTGAAATAGGTTCCAGTAAAACAATGGGTTATTTTCAAGATTCCCTAAGATATACTAGATTATAGCGCAAGTGAGGCATAAAGTGACATTTGATATACGAGTATATCAGCCCCACACTGATTGTGAACTGTTAGGGTGCTACTAGAGGCAGTGCCACAATTATCCAGTTTCCTTTACTTCAAGTGCCCTCAGTTATCCTTAGATAATACTGATGTAAGATCATCGTCCGGACGCATTTAATATTTTCCTAGTCAAAAGGTATTTTATCTTGCTGAACTCTGTGTTTGGCGTGCACATGACCTGCACCTGGTGCTTTGTGCGAGACGGTCCCTGCCACAAATCGTTGATTTTTTGGCATTACTTCACATTATATTGGTTTTTACATTTTTAGCCTTTGGGACCCGTTCGCGCCTTTGCCCATAAAGCCTCTTACTTTTTTTATTTTTGGGTGTATTTTGTTTTATGTATTTGTATACCTGTAAGATCTTACAGTAAATCTAGCCGACAAAACAAAACAAAACCTGCTACCCTGGGTTCTTGTACATGGTTTTTTAGTATTTACTATATGCTAACAGTATTTAGAATTGCCCAGTTCAGCTGTAGTTTTGTACAGCCTAGTCCAGTTTTCATCTTAAGTCCTCGCCAATCTCTGCATAACACAAAGATATCATACATAAAATGTATGTCAGTGCACAGCTTCTAATGCGGTAAATCTTGATATGCTTCTGTTTCGATCATTGCAGCAACTTGAGGAACTTTTGAAAGCGGTCTGTAACATATCGAGACAAAAATATTCGAAAAACGTAAACTCATATTTTGGCAAAATGAACTGATTACGAAGCTAAGAGCTTCCAAGATAACGAAAACAAACATCAGTCGACATTTGATTTTATAAATCTTTAAGTTGATTCAATCTAAGTTTATGCCACCCAGACAGATGCGAGATGTTTTGTGCTATGGGCCAAAAAATCTTAAGCAGTTCACCAGGAAATTGCACAACTGTGGAAAGACCGCAACGTGGGTTGGTGAGCCAAAGGCGGGAGCCGATTTCTGACGTCGTTCGTGTTTTGGTAATTTCTGTGTAAACAAATTTCCGTATCTACCCGTTTTGAATGCCCACGGCCATCTGTCAAGCTTTGAAATTATTACAAGGATGTAGTCTACTCTTGGCGCGGAAAGATTCAACTAAGCAAACTCGTACTGTAAAATGTTTGATAAACGTGAGAACTATTGCTCACAGAGTTCAAATACGTTGTGTCTCGTGCAGAATTGAAAACTTACTAATTTTATTATTACAAGATCCCGACATGCGATAAAACCATCAACTTCATAACAGAAAGGAAATATTTAGATTTAAAGTTTTAGCCAGTAATCATCCAAAAGCCTTTTGACTTTTCGACTTAGATTAAACCTAGGAAACTGGTGTATACACTTGAGAAAGACGCCGTGCCAGCTGAACAGCAATAATGAATGCATTTAAGAGGGATTAAGGTAATCAAGAGTTGTTGTTTTGATACTAATTACAACAAGAGCAGCTGCTCAACCGAAAAACATTCGGAGAACGGGTGGGAAAACATAGCTTCTTAAACAGGCTTCTTTGATTTGTAATTGCAAAAATAGCGCGCTGGGTAAAAATAAAACCCCCTTATCAGAGACTTCGAGGGTGAAGTAAGTGTTCAGTTCAAGCTTGCGGTGTTGTTTGCACGTGTTACTAGTTAAAAAAATCTGTCAGCCTGTCTACAGCCTGATCCCAAGTTGACCGCTGGAATTCAGCAAAGGGGATTTTTGTGTTTGAGTCAATTAAAACATGATTACCATATTATCGACTAGGCGGATCAGCCGGTAAAGACCTTGTTGACAAGAAGCGTCGCCCTGATAAGAACGACGTGAAGGAGGAGATTTCAGCTCACTCATTCAGTTTCAATTTGAAAATGCAAAACTCCCATTTGTTGTGCATATTGAACAAGCTTATTCATGACCAAATTAGTGCTGGAATCTCAATGTTAAAAACTTAAGAACTTTAAAATGGCAGCTTATTGTATTAGAAGACCAACTTTGAAAAGATTGAGAAATGATTTGTAAAACAACTTCCTTAATTTAAAAAGTCGTTTTTCAAAAGACAAAACATGGTTAACGGTTTAAACATAAGCATAAACAGAATCTTAAACATAAGCAGCACCAGAAAGAAAAAAACTCTATCTGTATTTTGAGCGAAATAGCGAGGACGTTATAGCCAGAAGCCGCTAATTTCCTTGGCGGTATAAAAATCCGAAATCTCAAGCTCGACTTCCATCATAACAAATCGACATACAATCTCATTGGCGCCATTCGGGTACCGCCTACTTCAAAACCTATATTGCTTGAGTGGTTTGTATTTTCCGTTTACTATTTTCCTAATGGGTTTCGACCAGATGAAAAAACAAATTTTGGCAAACACCGAGTGAGATCCACGCATTTTGCGAAAGGTAAATGTTGCCACATGAGGGAATTGGGAAAATTCTTTTGCCTCCCCATGGAGCCAGATCAGTTCAAATCCCAACAAGAACTGCTCCATATGGTGCAAACCAATTTAAATTTTGTCATTTAGCAAGCATTTAAAAGTCAAAAGCCCTTTTAAACTAATTAAATATATTCGAAAGAACTTTTAAGATATTATTATGAACAACTTTGTACGTTAAGGAAGGGGAACGTGGGTGTTTGAGTTAAAGTCTAATCGTTTCAAGAAGCCAATGATTAGATCACGCTGCCCCTAGACGTAAATAATTGTTTGTTTTATTTTTCTAGAGTTCCGAATGACATCCAGAAGATGATATTAATCAGATCATGAGAACGTGCGTCCTAGTCAGTTGAACCAGTTCCGCTACACTACACAACAGTTTGTTCCAAGATCAATCAAATCACAACGTAGAACCTCGAACTGCTGTGGGATCCAACTACAGAATACAAGAAGAAGTGAGAACAACTTGTACAAGATGCGCTCCTCTTGTACGAGTTTAATCTTTAGCCTATTAACGGCCCTCATGCTTATGATATCGATAACTAGTAAGCATCAACCATTCGTGAGTGCTGCAAGACTCCGCAACATCCCTCCACCGTGGGAACTACTCATGACCCCAAAACCAGCTGCTGTAGCTGACACAAACTTTGTTATCAACGAGCGTAAGTTCTATCCGAGCGATCCTTTGGCTCCGGATCTGAATCCTCGATTGCTACGAAAGATGCTGGGGAAGGACCATGACCCCACGCGTTCTGCGATAACCAGAACCGAGTTTCTAGCGCGCAAATTGAATGGGAGTCGTGACAACTTAGACATACGGAGAATGCTGACACAGTCAATGCCTGCTGAAATCAAAAACCTAGATTTCAAAATGCCAGGAATGGGGAGATACTTAGGGCCCAAGGCAAGTAGAAAGCTGCAGTTGTGGCTGTGGAAGATATCTTATTGTCCCATGCTTCAGAAATGGAGGGATCTCGGCGTACGATTTTGGCCTCGTTACATAAACGTCGGACGCTGTTCAAAAAAGTCAACTTGTTCCTTCCCAAAAGGGATGCGCTGCGAGGTGTCCGAGACAAAGAAAATCGGAGTCCTTCGATGGCATTGCCTCGACAAGTTCAAAAAACGCTTAAATACGAGCTGTGTCTGGCGGAAGTTTGTGTATCCCGTCATTACAAAGTGCAGATGTAGCTGTCGACATTGATGAGGATTTGTTAGGCAGTGAACAAGACATCCATCGTACATACTCGCGCGTAGTCCACGATTTCAAGCGAGTAATATTATAAAAAGAGACGAATTTCACGAACTCAGCAGCTAAACTCCAGAAGATACGGAACAGCTTAGACTACACACCATTTAATAACTGCATGAACTTCAGTTGTTTATTATTTTAAAACATCGGCTTGTGGACGAAACAAATGTGAAAATACTGTCAACTGGCCGAAGTGGCAGCTTTAAAACAGGTGGGAGGCTGAAGAAGATAGTGTACTTTTCGAGTACAACCCCCCACTATCAATTCGTGCAATCCCCGCACACGTTGAGGTCAAAATAAACAAATTCGCACTTAATTCAAAGGGTTAGAGTTTCACCATATCAAGGTTTAATTAATGGCATAATCTATAAAATAGCTGCTTTTAAAATAGAGCTTCGATTGGGCCATATGTGACCAACAAGTTCTTTATACTGACGATCTGATAAGAGAGAGTTATATTTCGACAAAGTGCAATTCAAGGAGATTAGAGTTCGTTATGTTATCAAGCAAGTTCCAGTTGAAGTTCGTGGCAAAAAAATTGAATAAAGGTGCTCGGTCGGCCGGAAGCAAAATATTCTGGCGTGCTTTTGGCTGGATCCAAACGATAAGAGCGTCCTCTTGCATCAATAGTAGTTTCCGGTTGGGGCGAAGGTGGAGCCACGTTTGATCTGGCTGACAATATTGGAAGAATTTTGGGACTTTGTGTTGGAAAGTTGATCTTTTTGATCTTGACATCAACCATGTGTCCCTTTTAATGTTGTGTTTATTAGGCTAATCAACAGCTAAAGCAGCTTATTACTTAGAGCTATTTGGAGAAATTTAGCTTTTGTCAGTGTAGTGTTGATAGTTAATTATAGCTATAGATGATAGTTCGTGCGAATTGTAACGGAAAACATTGTATCTTACTCAAAGTGAATAAAAGGCAGCATACGTTGCATCTGAAGATTCGTTCATTCGTTCCTGTCATTTGCATTCGCTCTTTATTTTCTTCTTTATTAAACTGTTATTTTTAGCGCCAGGAGGTTGTGTCATAAATTCTAATGCGAATCACTTTTTAAGTCGTGTAACCTATCAAGTTCCATATCTCGACAAAATTAGTGCTGTAATGACTTTTTCTTTTCTTTTCCGGATCTTAGCCAGTCTTGCTCAACTTAAGTAAAAGATATGAAGCCGAAAAGGAATACAAGCTTAACTTACTCGGCTCTCCTTCGTTGAACTTCTTTGCCGTCGGCGAAAAGGGATTATGAAAAAGCAAAGGTCATCATTTTGGTAATTAAGGAGACAATACCTTTTGGAACCAAACCTACAATAAAGTTTCAAAGAAGTGTCTATTTGCCTTAGGATAAATAATTTACAATTGCGCTATTAGTAAACAGACAGGTAAAAATTCAAACCTGTCTCGTTTATAAACAAAAGAAATGAACACAAAGAGAAGTAAGGTTTATTTTTCGTTCTAAAATTAACACATCAAAGAACGGTACGGATGTTCAGCTCGCTCAAGTGCGGCACACTTAAGAAGTCTTTTTATAAGTTCTAAGGCATTCTTTAAGCTATTTATACGCTAACAAAAGGAACAGGGTCTTTGTGGCAGAATCCCAAGGTCAAATTTAAAAGGTAAAACGCAATTTTTCGTTGCAAATTAACAAACTCCGCGTGATCTCTTTATCCTCATCTTTTTCAGTAATAATAGTAAGCGTCATGCTTCGATAACAGTTTATTCCCTGCGGTCGAAATTAGTCCATGGTAAAACAATTATCTTGTTGAACATAGCTCAAACAGATGGCAGAGTAACGAGAAATGAGTTATATTAAATGGCATAGGAGGGGCAATCCATCGGCACCATCAGATGATTGCGGTTAAAATTATCTTTTGGCCACCAAGACCGCAGATCACTTTGAGTAGTTCTAATTAAAACACATACAGCCAGCAACTTGGAGCTCGAAAGAACAATAAAACTGACGTCTCTTTTCTAGCTGTGTCCAGAAATTATGGCTGGCAGATCCTGAAAATGTTGAAAGCTAAAAGTTCAAAACAGTTGCAGAACTGCATGCCGCCTGTTCCGTTTATAGTGTCTTTCCGATCATTACAGATAAGAGTTAATTAAGGACTTAATTAAGATATATATGTATGAATATTTCTAAGGAGTACTTTTTCCAAAGATATGTACATTTTTCCCCTTCCGTCTACAGCCTAGTTACCAGGGTCCTTTCCTCTTGCATTCAGGCAATGCCGGGTGAAACCTTTTGAAACAACTGATTTACCTTTTTGCCTGGAAAAATCATTGCGACAACTACTGATCTACTCAGCTACCCCTCCCTTTTGACTAATAACTTTTACTATCCAAATTCTGGGTGGCATCTGACCAACTTCAAGAGCAACCGCGATCCTTTCACATGGAAACTGAGAAAATATACTGAAGGACCCTAGTAATTAGTCTTGCTGTAACCATAGCAACTTAAAGGGTCCTAGTTTGCCGTTTTAGTGGCCGCAAGTCATCGGCATGCTGGTTAATGAAAGAAAACAAATTGGGAAATCAATAGGGAAACATCCAGCAAAAGATCCTAATTCGCAACCTACACAGTCCCAGAAGGCAGTGCGCATGCCCTAACGAGTCTTCTGAACGCCTTTGTTTTTGCATATTTATGCGTGCGACTTCATCTGGAGTGTATCTGAATCACATCACAATTTGTACCCGCTAAGGACCGTATATTACTTATGCCAGGGGGGAATCGGCAAAAAATAGCGGGGGGGGGGTGGTCACAATATTTTATTTTTCACAGAGGGAAGGGGTGTCAAGGTAGCCTCCACGCAGACTATTATTCTCTCCGAGGGGACAGGACAGTTTCTGAATTTTGGCTGGTTTTACATAGGTCAGTTTTTGTTTTCAAACGAGGGAAGGGGTCACCTGGTTTTTTAGACTGCTTGGGAATCTTGCCGACCCCCCCCCCCCCCCCTGGTATAAACATGGAACGATCCCTTATTCTCTCATAAAAAAAATTGCATTTAGCGTGGTGTGGCGGTGGTAGGCGTGGCGGATATTTAGCATTTTGTATGTGCAGTGAGCTTCAAGTGAGACTCACCAACCAAGGTGGCTCTCGCTTATTTTCATTTTTTCTGTGCCATTGAAATCTATGAGACTTTTTTCGTATGTCATGACCAATTACTGTGCATCTCAGTTTTGATATAGCAGATGACTCAACGACTGACTATTCTAGTCACATATCAATCGTTGTGTTACAGATGATTACGCGGTTCCCATGGTTACAATACAGGGTGTCCAATGCACATTGTCTTTAATATTCAAAGGCAGTTTCAACAAAAATGAGTGTGAGGAGCCCCATTTTTTATTGTGTTAAAATTGTTTGCACACAAGGAGAGTATTTTACGAATTAGAAATCCAAAACACAACGTATCTGCAGATATTGATAAGTCTGAGCGCCACGGCTCAAAAAACTATCCGAAGATTTTTTTACCCAGATTTCCAAAATGATCTTCTTGTTATGCAAACAAGTTTAAAATAATAAAAAAATTGGGGTTACCGAACTCATTTTTGTATAAAATACAGTTTAATGCTAAACGTAGGGTGTTTCGAGATCATGTCAAGTTACCATCAAAACATGAAAACGTGAAATTGCATTCGAACAAGAAATGATAATTTTCAAAGTTGTTGTAGCGCCAGCTACCAACAACTTAACTGAGGTGGTAGCGATCTGCCTTGACAAACGATGTAACTTTCAAAAAGATCGCTGGCATTGAAACACGAAAACAGGTGGGAGCCAACTAGTTCAGTAAATGTTTGCATGTTTAACGGTACATCACGTGACAGTCGGCGTCTTGTTTTTATTGGACAGCTGCAGGCATTTTATTTCCATTTCAACCATACAAACCAAATCTTTCGTTATGCGTTTTCCAGTTGCTGTTTTTTCACTTTTTATTTACATTTTTTGAAAACAGAATTTCTGGAGTTAGCTTTGATGCAGCAATGGAATATGTTTTTCTTTCTGGACTTACAACTGTTTACAGATTGAATTTCGCAGCTGTTTTCCATAGAAGGTCAAATGAAGGTCTTCATACTCTTATATTGCAACGTTCCTTTTTAATATCATGTTTAATTTAGCATGGACCTTGATGAAAATTATGATACATTTCTAGTTTCTGTTGTTAAATGAAGCAATTGTTATTTCTATTATTATTATTATTATTATTATATAGCGGATATTTATACACGGCAGCTTGAAGATATGAATTATATTTTTCAGTGGTAAAAACAATATTTTACGAGAAGGGCAATTCTTTTATTATATTTTATTAAAGACAAACAACAAAGATTTTACGCGTTTCGAAAATTTAAGGAAAATCTTCGGAAATCGATATTTTCCTTAGATTTCGACCAGCAACGGCACGGCCAGAGGTGCAATGATTTAAAGTAAACATTGCCTGAAGGCAACGCTAAAAAATCCCTGTTTACAAGGAAATGTTTCCAACAAATAATCAACGTAAACCTATTGTTTTAATATTTCATTTTTTATTGCCCGATTATAGTCCAGTTATTCTGTGATTTAACCTCAAACTAATTGCAAGAGAAGGTTTTTCTTTGCCAATCATTTGAGATTTGTGAGTTGAATAACATACTAAAAGTCTCCCTCGATCCAAGGTGGGGAACCTCTCGATTTAGCCCTAGTCCCCCATTATTTTCCAAATGGTTACAGACAAAAGCTGGCTATTTGGCATGGAAGCAGCTTTGAGTTATTTTATTGCTTTCCATAACAAAAATCCAGTTTTAATTGAGAAGTATTGCCATAGGAGCAGTCGTTTCACAACGTACATGTCCGCTAAGACCGCCATCTTGGATTTTTCATAAATTCTATTTTTATCAAAATTACAGCAAATTTCCTTGCACCTGATAGAAAACATATATTGACAGGGTCAAACAGAAAAATCTTCAAGGGTAAATGAAAAAGAAGAAAGTAGAACAAATAATTTGCATAATTAAATTGGCATAAATTATACATAACAACGTCATCAAATTTACGTCAAAAGATGTGTTCATGATTGGACTATAGGTACTACTGTCCCCTTGGCCGTTTTAAAGGCCTAAGATTTTTTCATCCAGCTGAACTTGTAACGTTAGGAATTTGGTTTAGGGTTAGGATTAGACTTCGGGTTACGTTTGAGGTTAGATCTTGGGTTAATTTTTGGTTCTGGGGTTAGGTTTAGGAATAGAGCTATATTTAGGGTTAACGGTAGGGATACGGCCCAGCTTATGCGGATGATATGAGATCAAGCCGAAAACTGTCTTTTGGATAACTGTCGACGTTGCTGCAACATGCAAACTAAACTCACTACCGGGCAAGTTGTTTTTATTACACAAAATTATTGCCATAATTCCGATAACTTCATAACCAATTCATGAAAATGTCCCTCGGAATGCCTACGATCCTTAATCTGGTGAACGCAGCTGTCAAGTAACACCAAAACACGAGTTTTAACCCGACCCACGTATAAAAAGCCTCGACAGTCATCATGTTATGTCCCATAGTCTCATAAAATTTATCATTTACAAGAAACGTTTCACATATTTCAAATATGTGTAATCGCCTTCCTCCTCGCCGTCACTGTCAACAGCGTTCGAAGAGTTTGTACAAGTAGAGCCTTTGCTGATTGCCCACATGGGAGCAATCGAGCTTGTGTTTGCGACAGGTTCACTTCATATGCTACAATCGGACAGACAGTTACACCTGACTAGGCGCAAGAGGGACTCGGGTGCAGGTGGCAGACGGTCGTTACAGGCCGCACTATCTGATCGCTGCGGCTAACATTCCATTTCCAATCTTCCACTGACATTGCACAGGCGTGAGGTTGTAGCGGATCCCAGGATGGCGTAAAAATAGAGGATGTTGTTAAAGATACCTTCACCCAGCTTTGCCTTGACAACCATCGCTTTAGGCTCTGGCTGGAAATACAGGTCATGGTCAATCAGACCAGCGTAGTAGCACAGTAGCAGAAGTAAATCAGTGTCCTTTCCGACAAGAACAGTGGTCTTCTCTCGAGCAGACTCAACAGCCGTTTCTTGACAATCAGAAGGTCAGCGTCGGCATCTGCGTGGTGAGTTGTGCAGTTGTTCTACTACAGATTTTGGCTGAGTAAATTTATCCGCTGCTGTTCATTCCTTGAATTGTATGTGAACTCTTCCCTCTTCAAGGTAACTTTCTTGTTCAGTTGTTGGCTGAGGTCACTGCGCATGTTCTTGGTAGACATTTTGTCGTTTCCATCGAAGACATCTAAAAACGGCTAACTGTAGTTTCGTCGAGAAATCATGGCACATAAGTCCTTAGCACGAGGTAACAAAACTTAGTTTATAAAATTCTTTCACGATAAATGGAAAATTAAAGTTTGAAGAACATAAAAATAAGAGTGATTCTGCCAAGTTTGCTTGGAGAATATCTTATTATTCCTGAAATTAATATGTATCTGAAATTGATAAATATTACGAAATCAACATTGTAAGAATATTGATTTTAGAGAAGCTACATACTTTAAAGTGTGACTTACCTTAGCTACAACTTAATGTTAGAGCTCTGAACCCATGCTGTATGACAAATAATGTGCTGGACAGCACGAGACCTTGGACACTCCGCAGAGAAATGAAGGGTAGTCTTGTCAAAGTGGTTGCATTTGAGGCCAGTATGTTGTTTGGAGATGATTTATTTTGATAGACTAATATCAAACATCGATCCTACATTTGTATAATTAATTAAGCGCCTTTGAAAACACATTAAAAATCTCGATTTCCTTAATCTATAAAATCGCAATATTTTTAATAGCTGAGCCATTCTCGTTCAGCTTCCAACACCAGCCGAGTTTCTACATCATTTGGACCAACATGTATAACCGACATACCAATTTTTTAGTTTAAGATGTAGTTTTCCATAAAAACAAAGCAAAGAAACATTAAATATTGCAGTTATTAAATTTTATTGAGCTAGTATGGGCTTTTTATGTCTAAATACTGTTTAGCCTCGTTTCCATGTTGTACTGCGACTGGGCCGAAATGGGTCTCAATAAATCACGTTTTTACCACCTTCCCCACTGGAGACTTTGGGGGACTTTTGATATGTTATAGGGGATGGGTTTCTACGTTGAAAATCGTTGAAATACCTTCTCT
>JAOEHT020386345.1:0-17595 GCA_025448195.2 Parazoanthus atlanticus | reverse complement strand
TCCGGCTTTCGAGAATTGTGGGTTCGGGCCCTCCATTTTCCCAAAATTTCTGGATCCGCCCCTGGCCGCTCGTAAACAGTACAGCGGTATATATAACAATATATCAGCACGTCAGCGAAAAAACTATGACAATTAAAAAACGAGTTAATTACCCATACTTTAGAGCATACCTTCGCTTTTAATTGTAGCAACTCTGATAGTATTTCATCGATATCTTCCACTGAAACAAACCCATTACCTTGAAAAAAAGAGACTGAGGTAATTAAGTTGAGTTAATCAATCAATCAATCAATCAATCAATCAATCAATCAATCAATCAATCAATCAATCAATTAACCAGACTTCATTTCATTTTATGAGGGTAACACTAACCAGTCGCTGCGCAGTATCAACTCCGAACAGCTAGGGCAATACTCGACAGTAATAACTGAGGAATTCGTTGCCCTCAATCCAAAGTTAAAACTGTTTTACAAAGGTAGATAGTACTGCTATATAAATGTACTTGCTGCCTTCACTCTGTTTCAAATAAACCTCTGCTCGTGATCGTTCGTGGATCTATCTACAAGACTTAAGGCGACAGATCCTCCATTTGTGCCACTAAACTATAGAACCGCCTTCCCTACAGCCTTTGAAAGTTATCTTCTGCAATAATTGAATAAAAAGCTTAAAACGTATCCCTAAATTTATAAATAGTAATTCTTTGCATTTTAATAATAGATAGCAGTTTTCAATTTTCCTTAGTTTCAATTTATATAATTTTCATTAGTTCTAGATTTTGTGAGAACGTTACTTTGTAAAGAACCTTGCGGACTTTCTCAAGGCTATTTGCGCTATATAAGTTTGAGTTTATCCCCCACCCAAAACCTCTATTAACACTTTAGAATCCTCTATTCAAGACACCTATTACAATTCTTAGAACTGATATCTAACCCCAAACCCCTTTTACAACATTATATTTTAGAAATTGCCAAAACCCTATTAAAAATTTTATAAATCCCCAACCCCAATCCCAACCCCAAAACCCGTATAAGTACTTAGCTTTCTTCTTAGGTTAACATATTATTCTGTATTATACACCTGCGACCTTATTTCTTGCGTTGACGTATTCTCTTGTCGTACATCTCTGACTTCACTTCTTACGTATACGTTGACGTATTCTCCCGTCTTTACTTCTTGCGTTAATCTGAAGTGTTACGCTTCCGATCTCACTCCTTACGTTAATGCATTCTTTCGCCTTACGCCTCCGACCTTGGTTCGTACGTATACATTGACGTATTCTCCCGTCTTTACTTCTTGCGTTAATGTATTCTGAAGTATTACGCCTCCCACCTTTCTTCTTACGTTAGTATATTCTCTCGTCTTACACCTCCGACCTCACTTCTTACGTTAACGTATTCTCTTGTACTATACGCCTCCGACCTTACATCTTAAAATAGGCGTGTCCGATCCTGCATCAGCCTGGATCCAGAGCTAGCTATCCCAGCGTAATCAAGTGGTTAGAATAGAGAACTCTTTTGTCTAAAATCCTCCTTCGACAGTTGGTGTGGCGCAAGGATCAGTACTTGGGCCTGTAATGTTCAGTACGCTTTACGTAAACGATCTACTCTCGGTTCCTAAAAAAACTCCAAAGCAATGGGTTTTGTCGATGATACCAAGATCTTTCTGGCTGTTCCTCCAAGTCACCTATGTGATGCAGTGTTGACTTTGAACCACGATCTTGCTAACACATCAAGATGATGCTGTGCAAATTCTCTGCTTATAAACCCGAACAAGACAAAGTTTCTGTTTGTCCGTTTCCCACAAAAGCTAAGAAACATACTACCCATGCCGCTAGTTAACAGTTAGGAAAGGAAGTTAAGCCTGTAACTGTCGCTAAAGACTTGGGAGTAATGATTTACTCAAATCTTAACTACAACAACATATTACTGAGTTGGCTTCAAGTTGTATATTTAGATTAAGTCGTATCAACCGGACCAAACATCTGCTAGATTAGATAGTAGTTACTTATTTTACTAAATAACATCCTTGTATTTTCTAAGCTATTTTATTGTTCCACAGTATGGAATAACGCTTCCAAGCAAAATATAAAGAAGCTCCGATCAGTTCAGAACTTTGCTTGTAGAATCGTTCTGGGCGTCACAAAACTGAATATGTCCATATCACGGAAGTCCTTAAGTTCCTTAGGCCGATGGAAATTGATTATCTGGTTCGTGTCAGCCTCTTTCATAAATTTGGTGCGGGTTTTTCATCAACTTTCATCTTTAATTACTGAATTTTGATAGGAAGAAAATGCCTATATTCTCTTTTAAACTCTTGGATTTAATAGGATTTAATGGATTTTTAAAATGGTAATGGCCGGAAATGGCTAAAAAATATCAAACAGCGATGAAGATTGCTTGAGAAAACACTGTTGACACTTTAAAAAAACCTCACCCGATAATCAGACTTATGGTTTTTTAAAGTGCTTTATTGTTAAAGCCATTCTGAGACGAACGACGGACCATTTTGACGCGGCAGCCAAAATCCATGCGGGCGCTGACGCAAACCAGTGTTTGTGTTAAAGACAAACTTCTTTTAAACGATTCTGTTATGGTTTTTAAATCAGTCCCAATAATCAAGCACCAACTTATCTCTGCAACAAATTCGCCAAACGCTCTACTGTACATCACCTAAACATTAGACATAGCTCTGACTTAAACTACCCAAATGTAGGTTGGCTACGGGTCAGCGGTCTTTCGGCGCGTTCCGCGGAGCAAAATAGTTCAATAATATACTAAATATCGTTAAACAAGCTACTCGTGTTAAAACCTTTTAAAAATAACTTATTGTACAATCACCTCAACCATTAAATTCATTGTAGAAATTTGGAACAGAATTTCCAATTTTTAGTATGTTAATTTAGTTGTATTTAATGATTTCTATTTTTTCTGTTTTAGCAGAAAAAAGAGAGTTATAATAGGTTGTGTATCTATGTTTATATGTAAGTTCATGTATCCTTCTGTCTTACTCCAATTTACTTCTTCAGTCTCTTTTATGCATTAAAAGTATATCTAAATCATATGCAAGTTACTCTACTTTTAGGCACGGAAAGTTAAACACACTAATGATCATCATCTGCCTTGTACACACGCTATCACAACTGATTAACTTGCGAAAACTGCTAAATGCTGAAAACGTGATGAAGTTTGTTGTGTTCTGTATCAATAGCTTCGATAACGAATCTAAATATGCAAACGAGTCGGCTATTTTTGTTTATACTGTTATTTGTTGAAAGCCTAATTTCTCGTTGTAAATTCGGTTAAAAGTTGTCATGCACAGCTAAAGTTAAATTATAGCTATGAACTGAAATGGTTATATTACTGTTGCAGAAATGTGTAGACTAGAAAGTTTTCGTCATTTGTACAGCTCCTGCAAAGTTTAGCTCATATAGATGCAGCGCACTCAATTTCTGAAGAGCAAGTCAATTCGGACCTTTATACTTTCTTTGCAAAACTCTTCTCCCAAAACCAGTCTGTCCACTCACCCATTTTCTGTTTCAAATTGTCTGGTCTCAAAGGGAAATTATATCTAATAGAACGGGTGGACTTGAAGTGCTGTAGTACGAATGAAGTTTCTATTCCGTAAAAATCAAAAGCTAGAAAATCACCTGTAATATACGCGTAATTTAAATCACAAACCTATATTCAAGCTATAATTATAAAAATTAACTCCATAAATCTTCATGAGAGCGCATGAGACGTTTGCGGATTCTCGATAAATTATAGCCAGGAAAGCTCTCAGTTTATTTTCATACAGTGTAAACTAAAGACCTTCGGTATTGTGAAAGAACACAGCCGGATGCTAACAAAATTTGACGGACAAAATTAAAGGATTTTGGAATAATACTGAATAGAACTGCGCGTAGTTTCTAGAAGCCCAACTTTCGTGCTCCGTTCAACTGGTAAATTTTGTAGAGAAGACACAACATACCTTTTGAGTCAAATTTCCTCAAAGCATTTTCAAATTCGATTGAAGAGATTGCCTTTGATGTTGTTTGGGTCTGCGCCATGTTGAGACTTTCAGTAGAACAACTCCGCTGCAGGAAAAACCTACGAAGGACAATAATAGACACAGCTTGGCCAATCTCTTATTAATTCATGTTAATTTGACAGGAATATAGTCGTTAGCACAAATAATTAATATTTTATTACAGATTATATTTTCTTCCCACGGGAGAACCGCAGCAGCCACAAAGTCTTAGCGCTTCCTAAAATTATCTTTTGCAGTTTCTTTCCTGTGATTCTAAACTTTTAATCTTCATGTAGAAACTCTGATTAATAGAACAATGGGTCTACTGTTTACGAAAATTGCGATGGCAACAGATTCGAATCAAGGAAAAAGTTGAATGCAAGGAAAAAGGGAATTAACAGCTTAGTTACGAATTATCACGGAAGTGAGTAACCAAAAATTAGAGTGATTTTATTGGTGCGCTAAAACCTCACATGAAAAGCACTTGACAATAAAATACCTTGGTGAGTCACTGGAATATAGAAAACTACTATTTCAAATTAGAAATGTCTAATCTCATTTGTTAGACATTTTTGCTTATTAAGTTATTAAATTTTCGGCAGAACCTGTGGCGCACATTAAAATCTTGAGATATTTCAAGAAAAACCACTCTTAAGTAAAGCAGAAAGGGATTAAGAGTGAATAGTTGAAGGCGTTGATCGCCCGAATTTATTCATATTTTACTGCAGGTGTAAAACACGTGACAAGTTATAGCAACAATCATTAATAAGTTCAAAGTTGAATTTTTATTTTTTAAGAAAAGAAGCCATTATTTATTTACCAACTGAATAGCTTTTAATCTTCATGATTGCGAGTTCGTGATTAATTAGAGTGTAACTGTGAGTAAAATTGAGATGAAATAGCAAACGTGACCTCCCTCAAACTGTTATTCACGGAAACTACTAAACTAGAACAATTTGAAACTAGTTCCTCTTACCTCCAGCGCTGTTTAGAATCAAAAGTCCAAAACACCATTTAGCTGATTTAGAAAGCCAAACGTGGAAACAAAAATATCCTCAGGAGAGAAACGTCACTCAGAAGGCACTCGACCTACGACCGCTATGCATTGTTTCCGCACCTTTTGTTATGACGTCGTGAAGATTCAGTTCGTCTTTGAAAAAACTTGTGGATGCGGGGTACGCTGACGTTCTTTCTTTCCTTTTGAAGATTTCGCATTATTTCTTCTCAGAAAAGAGACAGTAAATGTTTTGAAATGTATGTACTTTGGGGTTTTATGTTAAATTCTAATCTATATTATCAGTAAAGTCTGCTACCTCTTTCTTCTAATGACAATGTTGTGCCGGCTTGCGTTTCACTAATTGCGTCTAAGAGTTTATTTACGTTGCATAATATTCACGCTGAGAGTTTGTCAATCTGTAGTTATAAACCTTTCATTTTTCTATTTGATCAGTTGCTTATAGACTCGGTTTACAAAAATGGAGTTAAATAATATTTACAATATTGAAAATGTGAGATGTAACATAACTCCTTATTGAAGTAAGTGATGAACGCTGGAAAGAACTGAGTGTAAAATGCAAATGATCCCTCGAAGCCACCACAATCTGAATTTGTTAATATGGACCTGAGACCGGGCGAGATTGGATCAGGCCTGCAGCATATGTTGACCAGCTGGTCTGAGCATGTGACGTTTTTGTGACGTCACTGCGAAACCGGGTGTTCGGGTGTCGCGCCTGCTTGTAAACATGTCGAGTCGAGCCACTCCTTGAAGCTGGAAGCATCGAGTCGTTGTGTGAAAATTGGTTTAGATTTTATGCAACTCTGAGCTTATTGATTGGAGTCTTCAGCGATGTGTAGCAAGGAGTGGGAAACTTCTGTTGATTGCAAACTGCCAATCGTCTGTTGTTTACGTGAACTTTGATAGGCGACACCGACTGTTGGATCCATAATAACTATAATGATAATATAATAATAATAATAATAATAATAATAATTTTTATCCTTATACTACAGTAGAACATTGGATATATAAAGAATGCAAATTGAAGCTGCATATAAACAATATGCTGAAACAGTAGTTATTAATTAATGTTATTGTCCACAATAGCTAAAATATCGTAGAGATATTTTGAAGTGATTTTCATAATGTTCATAACTTTCTCGTTATTCATAGCATGCAAAATGAAAAAGCTTTTTAACCTTTTAATAAAGGTTTACAATTTGGATTACCGAGATTACCATTAATTAAGTAATATTAGAATTAAGACAAATCATCGTCTAAAGAATCTCGTCTCCCACTTCATTAAGGTGCACTTACGTACATCAAATGGTTCTTTGCTGTATATCTTCCAGTTTCTTCCAGTTTCTTTCAGTTTCTTTCAGTTTCTTCCAGTTTCTTCCAGTTTCTTCCAGTTTCTTCCAGAGATTCGAAATTTAGTAGCTGCTTGATCAGTGTCTGAAAAGTCCTTATATGCAACAAATACTTTTCTTAACAAATGTTATTCTTAATGTGTCTAAATGTCCACGTGTACAACTTATCACTGCCACTGGTGCTGGCATCAGAATTAGTTCCTTAAATTTGTCAGTGCAAAAATACAACTTTCAAAGCAGTTGAGTAAACATTTCGTAACAAGACTTAAACGTGCGCAAACAAGGTTGAGGCGTTTTTCTCAAAAAAAGTAGTAAATGATACAATGTGAGAGTTTAGTCTGATTACTCAGGATTACTAACCTAGAGGCTTTTCTGACCAGAGTATCTGCAAAGCTAGGGTCATTAATACGGGACCAGAATTTCAAAACCATAACAGATAATCATATCATAACAGCAAACTGCGCTGGTAAATTTCGTAAATATAACTGGCTGTAGACTCGTGTGATTTTCGTAAGGCTGCTCGGCGTATACACAAAACTGCAGAAACTCCTAACCAGTTCAAGGGGTTAATTTTAGTCTGATGTCAAAAAATTGTGTCCAAAAAGTCTGTCGACAAGTCAGAGAAGTTAGGTGAGTTTAAATTGTCATTTTGGCATAAAATTTATAATGCCAAAGTATATTTTAGTTATTTAATTACTATTACTAAATTGCTCTGAGGAGATTTTCAATAACGGGAAAATGACTTTAGTTTCTAAAAGAAATAGTTAATTGTCAACTGGCTTTTTAATACAGTATTACAATTAGTGCTACTTAATATCTCTTTGCACCTTTCTTTTTGTTTTTCTTACTTTTTTGATTCAGTATATGCTTTGCTTTTAATTGTATAGCACAATGTATTTCAAAACATGTTCGGGTTGTTTTTAATTCAAGTTTAAGAAATACATTTCAGCCTTTGAAAAATATTTATTTTTGAACAAAAATATGGACTTTTTTTATTATTTCTGTCATTGAATGACTTTAACTTTGGTCATTGTTAAACTTAAGGCACCGTTTTCCACTTCCAATTCTAGATTGCATTTACATAGCTATATTTGGAACTAGCTTGTTTCTCATATTTCTCCGGTATGATTATGAGTCACACATATTTCACATTTCAGTTTATACTTGTTTAAACGAATTAAATTATGTTGAGCTTGGTAAAATATTGACGTTGCAAGCACACTACTTAGACTGGTCCAGACGATACCAAGTCGCTCACATTTGAATATAACTTTAAACAACGAAATGTCAGAATTCAAATCTAAGTCCTTTTTATGTCATTATTTTTGTCGTCTTTTCGAGTATAGATACAATACTGGAGGATAGATACAATACTGAAAAAGAATGATAGTTTCTTAGGAAAATCATTGGATAAAGAGTTGACAATCAAATGCTTTGTACGTGTTCGAGGAGTTCTGTTGCACGAAGACAATAGGTGATTCTGGAAGATCCGGCGCTCGTGGTCGCAGGCTAGAGCTTCACATTTGAAGCAAAACAACCGACTGAACTTGAAATTGAAAGAACTAATCGGCAGAAGATGGAGTTCGACTTGTCGTCTTTGTTTTGAAACCACATCTTCTAGGTTTGCCTTGCGCGGCCAACCCTGGGAACGAGGACACCCGGTTTTGTAGACGATCTCGTTTCTGATTGGCTGTTTCTAAGAACACAGATCAGCTGACAGTTGTACGCTTTTATTTATTTATTTATTTATTTTTATCTTTATAAGAAGTTTTATTGCTGATCAAATAACGAATTACAACATTTCATATAGAAACATTTTGTATAGATTATAGTCCTGAGCCCCAGCCCTGAGCTTGTTCTTACATTGTCCTTAAACTTTGGGCAAATCGAGCCTCATCGTTCTTATAAAGTTGATCTTTTATTAAGAAAACGTGTACTCAATGGATTATTCACCATTTATTATATGGCAAAGATACTTCGCACGTTCTGATTGGTTCTTCAGCGGTCTGGATCGGTCTCGCTATCGCTCGGTCAATACAGCAAGGCCCCAGTTTGATATTTACCGTACAGACCTCACTCTCGGTTAATAAGTAGTTAATAATAAACTCATATTTGTCGTTTAGTACGAGCCAGTTTGTGTTATTTGATTTCTGTTAGCCATTAGACACTGGAAATTTGGTACTACTAATAATTAACGTTAAACAGCAATCGACATGTTATAGCTTGAGATCAAACAAAGAGCAGCTTTTGGTGCCACCTAAAAGGATAACAAAGAGGACATCGAGCGACAGGGCGTTAGCAACGGCGGCCCCTACCCTCTGCAACAAAACGTGTACTCGATGGATTATTCACCATATCATAAACTCATATTCGTTGTTTAGTACGAGCCAGTTTGTGTTGTTTGATTGTTTAGATTCTTTGAGTTAGTACTAGGATTCATGTAAGAACTAATATTTTTCTCTACGCACATTTAACTGCATTGTAAATTTGTGGAACAACCTGCCTGAAGCCACTCGCGCAAACAAAGTTTATTCTTCTTTTAAGACCTTAATTACTAAGTACTATCACACAAAGTTTTCTCTCAGTGCTAAAGATTTCGCATGAACTTATGCATTTTTATAATATAAAGCTAGGACAGTTTTGAGTGGGGGAGTAGTTTGCGGAGGGGGCGGGGTTGTGCTTTCTTAAGGGGTCTCGTTAAATAAAGGGTGCATTCAACAAGGGGGTGGTTTTCACAAAAGGGTGCGGTTTTATAAAGCTTGAACTAGGGGAATTGATCGACGGAGGGTGTAGAATGTTTCGGTTGGGCCGGGAGGGTACGATTTAAAGACGGGAATATAGTAAGGGAGGGTCAAATAGAATTTTGGTTTATCTTAGACTTATACTTGTATTTTAATCGTTATATATTATAGGCAGATATTGTAAGGGAGATTTATTTTCATAAGGATTTTCTAAAATCTGTGCAAGCTTTTCCAAATTATACAACTTATAAATCTTTTTTTAATTTGTATAATTAAAGTGATTAAATAAGTAAAATAAAATAAAAGTGCAAATATTTCCAAATGCAAGCACACTTCCGCATTAGCCATTAGCCATTGGACACTGGAAGTTTGGTACTTATGGCTTCATTTCGATAAGGATTATAACTGATAACAGTTATGAGATATATTTTCTGTTGGCCCAAAGGATAAATTGTTAACTCGCCTTGCCTACCACCAAGGTTGCTCATACCGAAAAGATATTTGTTTAGACGAGATAAACTGCAATGAAATGTGCTTTTACTACACGCTCATTGTATGAAAACAAATTTTCTAAGAACGCCGGGGCTAAGACTTAATTCACGACTCCCTCTATAAAATAGTATAATAGAACGCGTGCAAAGCATTGTGGATAGAGTGGTATCAAAGTCCAAAATCAAAATGGAGGACCGTAAGAAGACTCATTTTGCTCCTTCTGACCCGTGCTAGAGCTCTTACAATAGCTGAAATCAGAGAAAGCGCCAGGATTCAATGGAGTCGAACGGTCCGCCATTTTGATTTTGGACTTTGATACCACTCTATCCACAATGCTTTGCGCGCGTTCTGTTATAGAGGGAGTCGAGAATTGCCGCTTGCAATCGCTTCTAGCTACCTTTTCTTTATGCATGAGCTACTGGCTGGTAGGAGCTAAGGCCAGGGACAAACGTCGAACTTCGGTCGAATTTAATCGAAGGTGTTAAACTCGACTGCAAATATTTGTTGAGAATCAATTGTTAAGTCTTACTAGTTTTTTTGTACAGATGTTTCATAATGCCAGACAAATCAAACTCTTTAAATTTTTACAAAATTCATTTTTGACGAATATTTGCAGTTGAGTTTAAAGTCGACTGAATTAAGTTCGACTGGATTTCGACGTCTTAGAGCCCGAATATTAGCTATATAGTGTGACAATTTATAGTTAGCCAGAACGTTCACGGTTTTTGCAAACCGAAAACTTTCACTTATCAAGTTGTATGTGTCAAGCTTAATTAGTACATTCCCACGTGCACAGTATTTTGTGATGCTGTATTCAGTGTTGCTCCAGATATGTTTAAGTCCCTAATGACGAAGAATACTGAAACTACTCAAGGCTTCAAGACAGTTTATCTCATTTCTGCAACTCGCAGGGAATTGCACTGACTTTCATGGACTTACAAAGATTTATAATGGCTTGCACCGACTACTTGCGAATCTATTTGGTCAACGGCCAGTTTTGGAACAGCGAGACCTAACAAAGAAAAGCTTGTCATATTTTAGGTCGTATCATATTTTGATATTTTGCTATACACACGAGCAGAATAAATCTTAGCAAGTGAGAAATTGTCAAGGAGAACTTGCTCGTGTGTAACGCACTTCAGTCGTTAAATACTGAGCGGCTTTCAGAGCGAGAGGTCATGGTTGGTTTATCGGTGAGTTCAATGTTGTTGCAAGGTTCCGTGCAGCCAAGAATGAAATTTCGACTCGCGAAACTACGCAAGGAATCTCCCTAAAAGCAGAACCAACATGACAAACAACGTCAAGCTAACACTTAATTTCTTAAAATAGCTCTGTCAAACTTCAAATTCGTATTTAATTATTTCTCATATACATTTGCTCATATTTCAAGTGACCAGCGGTTGGCACCTCTGCACCGCCAATATGGGTACCACGGATAAAGATGCTAAGGTTAGAATTCTGAAAGCAGGAACATTTGGAGATGAAAGAAATTGAAAATTCTAACCAATTAAGGTGCGGCGTTCAGTTAACTCTAATGTTAAGTTTGTCCTACTCTATGGCTCGGAAACTTGGAACCAACTGATCCACCGCAGCAAAACAATTCAGAGCTTCATAAAAATGTGTCTAAGACAAAGTTTAGGCTTACGATGGACAGACAACATTGAGAAACACCGACTTAGTATGGGAGAGAACCAAACGAGAGCACCCGAAAGGAAAAATGAAAAATAGTTTTGGCACAACCTCAGGAATCCTGCAACTGACATCATTTCCCATACCTTCACCTGGGACTCTCAAGCCAAAAGAACAAGAGGGCTACCACAAAACACATGGCGGCGAAATCTTGAAGATGAGATCCTAAGAGCTGCCATGCAAACAGGGCCGCAAGTCACAAAGCTGGACCAGAAAAGGGTAACCTGGAAGAAAGTAAGTTAGTAAGTAAAACGGTGAGTGAGTAAGTGGGTGAGTGAATCAGTAAGAGTCTGCTCTGACGAAGGAAACGCTCGAAACGTCAGCTTTACACCAAACCTTACGGCGAAAACATGCTATATCAACCCCTGTTGATCAAAACCCATATTCAGCTTACTCGCCAACGCAGAAAAAAAAAAGTTTTTTTTCAAACTAGTCTTCCAGTAAGAGTTTCGTCTGGATTCATATACACGTTGATTAATTAAAGCCCGGGTTAAACACATATAAGTTTGATGAAAGTTGAGCGACGTGAATTGCCTGATAGTTTTCAGTCGCCTGTGCGCGGTCCAACGGGCCGATTAGAGCTAGAGACGATAAGGGCCGACTAAAGTCACAAGAAAAACATGCCAAAACTAACATTTACTTCCAGGAAAATTAATTTGAACTCTGTTCAAACTTCACGAGAGGACATGAAGGTTGTGTACGAGTGTAGGCGGTCAAATGAATGCGAGATTTTAAACTCTTAATTAATTCACATTTTTCTGACGAAGAGCTCGCAAAAAAGCGAGTATATCCTCAAGGGTAACAATAAACAAATCAGTACACATTAACTAAATTGTTATCATCTGTAAGATGAGTTAAAATAATTTGAGGGGGAGGGCCAAGCGACGGTCTTATTGAAACAAAGCACGATGTCCTGTAGAATATAATACATATAGTATCATTTCAAATCACTTCATCGTAGTAAGTGACTATGACCGCGTTCATACCAAACACTAAACAAGATTATCCCTTAAACGGCCAAGCTATTTTTACTAACAAATCAGCACGAGAGGGGGGGAGACCCCCTCCCTCCAATGATTTTCCAAATGGTTGCTAATTACTTTCCATAACAACAATCAAGTTTTAATTAAGAACTGTTGCTATGACAACAATTGTTTCACAACATGCACGCCATCCTGGCCGCCATCTTGGATTTTTCGACAATTTTAATTTTATCAAAATTGCAGCGAATTTCTTTTGTAGAAAACATGTATTTACAGCCTCAAATAGGAAAATAATAATAAAGAATAAAGCAGAAAAGAAAAAATTAAAACAAACTTTATCAAAACATCCTGTTTTCTGATTCAATCTTTAATTTGCTTAATTACTTTTGCATAATTTATAGATGCTGACGTCACCCAGTTACCATCAAAAGATGTGCCCATAATTGGACTACAGGTACTGCAAGTTTCATTTTGATTGCTTCAAAGCTTCAGATTTTAGGTCGAGAAAACCTTTTGGGAGGGTTCATTTTGACCCCCCACCCTTGGCCGTTTAAGGGTTACATTAAACCTATTCAATATGTTGGTACTATAGGCTGTCACTACGCATTCTGAGTGAAACAATTGAGCGATGTGACGACAAAGAAATTTGAATATATAGGATTTACACTTGTCTATGTACTTTTAAAAACTGTCATAATATTTTTCAATCATGATTTATTGCAACTTATTGAGTGAGAACTGTGAATACGACATATCTAGCTCGGCCAGCAGCGAGATTTTGTTTGCCTCAACCAGCCTGCTTCAATTCTGAGGAAGGCTCAACTTTCCGTTTGTCTAGTTTGCAACTAGAAACTAGCTGCTTTATATTTGCATTGCTTTGTCTCCTGTTCATAGTAACTTTTTGGTTTAATAACCGTTAGTGAAAATGCAATGTTTTGCTAATTGTAATTCATTCGTTTTTTGTTCAAAAAGATTTGGAGCACCCTTTCTAAAGATCTGCCAGTTTCAGTCCCTAACTCCGCTTGACTCATTTCAGTCATTTGTCAAGTTCTCATCCCTTATATTGAGTTTGTTAAGTTCTTTAATACCGAAGAGTTTCCCATTTGATAGTAACTTATGAAAGTCAATTAACGGTATTCCCAGACTCAGGTTTAATTTTGTGGAAAATATCGGCTAATGCTTTGCACTATATACAAAAATGTTTTTATCCAACACTGAGAAATTCCACACTTTAAGGAAACAATTTTTCGGGTTCAACGCGAAAAAGACCTTTAAAAAACAATTGATACAAAATTTCGTCGCAAAACGATTTTTCGCCTTGACAGTAAGCCTCAAAAATCAACGGATGTGGTTCTGTAAATCGAAAGGTCTTAATCATATAGCCACACCATTATAAACTGTTGTCTTTTGGAGACAAAGTTCGAAAGTTCGTTTCTCCCAAAACTTTTTTCCCCCTCGACTGTGAGACGAATGCATAACTAAGATTGTATAGCATATTGAATTTATCCGAAAAACAAGGGCAAAACTAAATTGAAATTTACTGTTATTTGCCCCTTTCTCTTTGACATACATAGTTTCGGTTCCTATCAACAGAGAGGGCTTTAAAAAAAGCGAACAAACCATTTCATTTTTCTGTTCGGTTTCGTTGTTGAGAACTTGAAAGGAAAACGTTAAATGTACCATTGTAACTCGTGCCGAAGTAAACAATAATGACATCATAATACTTGTTTTAAACTAGACGAGTTACAATGGTAACTCGTATCTTTCAATGCCGTTCAATTTCCAAACCTTCTGATACAGTAGCAGATGAATAATCCCTTTTAGAATTGCTTGACTATGTTTTACACTTGTATACACACCGTAAACTGGCGGTTTCACAAAATTTATGTTCCTTTCTGATTAAAACAATGCTAACCAACGGTTTTGCATTGAGAAGGCGCATTTGATGTTATCTCATCTCGTCTCGCGTTGTCTTATCTGATCTGATGTAATCTTTGTTTTGTCTCTGATCTGAACTGTTATTATCATATTTTTTCCTAGTTTTACCTTTATTAGCTTAGATTTATGTAGCTTAGTTTTACTTGGCTTAGTTTAACGTAACGTAACGATAACTAGTCTGATCTGATTTTAGTCTTATCTCATCGCATTTCATCAGTCTTATCTTTTGTTCTATCTGTTCTTATGTTACGTTATGTTATCTTAGTTCCATCTCATTTTGTCTCGTCTCATCTCGCTTTGCCTTGTTTCATCTGATCTGATTTTGTCTCTCTCACCATCTGATTTTATCTGATCTTATCTTATCGTATTTTACTTTTTTTTTGGCTAGTTTTACTTTTTTTGCTTTGATTTATGTAGCTTAGTTTAGCTTGGATTAACTTACCGTAACTTAACGCTATCTAGTCTGATCTGAATTTAGTCTTATATTATCTCATTTTATCTCATCTCACTCATCTTGTTCTATCTGTTCTTATCTTACGTTGTGCTATGTTATTTTAGTTTCATCTCGTTTTTTCTCATGTCATCTCGCTTTGCCTTGTCCTATCTGATCCAATCTTAGTTTTGTATTTCTCACCATCTGATTTTATCTGATCTGATCTGATCTTATTGTATTACAGTTTTTCTTTTTGGCCTAGTTTCGGTTTTTTAGCTTAGATTTCTGTATAGCTTAGTTTAGCTTGGCTTTGCTTTGCTTAGCTTAACTTAACTTAACTTAACGCTAACTATAGTCTGACCTGGTTTCAGTGCTATCTCATTGCTTCTCATCTTATCTCATCTCACTTATCTTCTATATCTGTTCGTATCTTACGTTATGTTATGTTATGCTATCTTAAATCCATCTTCTTTTCTCTCATCTCATCTCATCTCGCTTTGCGCACTTTGTCTTATCTGATCTCTTCTATTCTTCGTTTTGTCTCTCTCACCATCTGATTTTATCTGATCCGATCCAATCTTATCTTATCTTTTCTAATTTTATCTAGTGTTATCGTTTTTTAGTTGCTTTGCCTTGTTTTAGTATTTTTTAGCTTAGATTTATGTAGCTTTATGTAGCTTGGCTTAGCTTAGCTTACCTTAACTTATCGCTAACTACTGAGTCTGATCTGATTTCAGTCTCACCGCATCTCATCTTGTCTCTTCTCACTCATGATCATCTTGTTCTATCTCATCTTATCTCCCGTTATGTTATGTTATGTTGTTTTATGTTATCTTAGTATCATCTCATTTTATCTCATCTCATCTCATCTTGCTTCGCCTTCTTTTATCTGATTTAATCTTAGTTTTGTTTCTCTTACCATCTGATTTTATCTGATCTGATCTTATCTTATCGTATTTTAGTTTTTTATGTCTAGTTTTAGTTTTTATATTAGGTTTATGTAGCTTAGTTTAGCTTGGCTTAGCTTAGCTTAACTTAATTTAACGATAACTAGTCTGACCTGATTTTAGTCTGATCTCATCGCATCGCGTCTCAAGTTATCTCATCTCACTTATCTTGTTCTATCTGTTCTTATGTTATGTTATGTTATGTTATGTTATGTTATGTTATGTTATGTTATGTTATCTCAGTTTCATCTAATTTGATTTCATCTCATCTCATCTCGCTTCGCCTGATCTTATCTGATCTAATCTTGTCTTAGCTTGGTCTTATGTTATCCCATCTGATCTGATCTTATTGTAATTTAGTTATTTTTGCCTAGTTTTAGTTTTTTAGCTTAGATTTATGTAGCTTAGTTTAGCTTGGCTTAGCTTAACGTAACTTAACGCTAACTAGTCTGATCGGATTTTAGTCTTATCTCATCGCATCTCATCTTGTTGTATCTCTTCTTATCTTACGTCAAGTTATGTCATCTTAGTTTGATCTCATTTGAGACCCATTCCAAGAGGCTATCTTATTATTATTATTGATGTCATATATTTGTGTTTGTGGATATTAGCATGTCCAATTCTCTAAATAGAACAATATAATTGCGTACTAGTAGAATTAATTCTGAAAACTGCCTTTTACGGTATTAGCAGAAACCAACATCTTCACTTTTCCATTAATCCAGATACTAACTGTGAAAGCAGTTGAGAAGGCAAATGAAGACAATAAAGCTAACCCAAGTGGTCTTGTCAACAGTGTATCCAAGAGTGTCACAAGACGAGAAGCCATGTAGAGGTGAGACGATTTTTGTACCTACTAGACCTGTTGTAGGGGCCGCGCGTTTTACTTAAGCCTAATAGAACGGCTGCGACTGTCTACAGTCGGTCATTTAACACTCCTGGGCCCGGTTGTTCAAAGCCCGATTAATACTAATTCTGGGTTAACTCTTAATAAAACCTATAGAGTTAACCCAGGATTAGCACTAATCGGGCTTTAAACAACCGAGCCCAGGAGAGACGTATAACAGGAACACAAGGCGAAGCCGAGGGTTTCTCTTGTTTCTTGAGTATTCTACAACCTCTTGAGTGTCTATAGCACAGTATATATACAGAAACAGCCATTTTAGAAGTTAAGGTTTTTATACTATAGGTATTGAAATAATTGTTAATTAGCCTTGATAAAAATGTATTTCTAATATAATCTAAACTTCCCGGGGTACTGCTCAATATGTTTGGCAGCAAAGGTGTGCAGTACGCTTCGTATAGACCAAATTATGCGAATTTCAGACCTAGCCTGACGCAAAAATTGGTCCGCGTTTTCAGAGGCGCAACATGTCGATCATACGTCATACGTTGTATCCCATATTTCCTTCCAGTAGTGATATCCAATTGCAGATCAAAATGTCAAAATCTACACCCAATTTTGGAGCAAAACGGCTCGGAAAGCCTACCCTTTGGCGCCGCACATACCTAGGGAGTACCTCTCCCCGGGTCAAATGTCCATGATTATATTCCATTAAAAAGTGAAGTTCATCACATATGTAGCCCATAATTACTAACAGAACGGATTATTTGTTGGGGTGGAATCTTCATATATCTTCCAATCTCAAATCAAAAAGAGTGCTATGAAGTTCTGCATCTAAATGGTATTGCAATCAGCTTTGCTATTTCGGAAAAATGTTTTTGAACGCCTTTAAGTGCAGAAAACCTTAAACCATCCGCAAACGATATCATAAATATAATTTTCAATATTCCTGTGCTTCGAAATGCACTTACATAGATGAAAAAGTGTGTTGGTATTGGAAGTAACCAAGAATAGACTTACTGTTGATTGAGAGACCCGAGTCATACTAACATCGGTTCACTCCATCCCATTCTCTTTTATCCTAATTTTCTGAATTCCATCTTTGCGTTTCTCACTAATCTACACCTGGTCTTATATTTCTGCTGTGTTTTTC
>JAOEHT020385465.1:0-17601 GCA_025448195.2 Parazoanthus atlanticus | reverse complement strand
GACCCCTTTTCTTCGAGAAGCTTGGAAGAAAGTTACTTCACAGCTCAAGAGCTTGGATTGTAGACACTACAAACGAGTATAACTGAAGAATATATACTTGTCTGTTCAATTTAGAAACAAAGTTTCCCGGATGGTGCATAAAGACGCAGATTGCAGGTTGCTGGCTAACCTGCTGCAGGTTGACAAGACAAAACTCGAATCAGTGTTGAACCAAAAAGGAAATAAATTTGCTTAACGAAAAAACGATTTGCATTTCAAGTTCGTCGATCATCAATAGAAGTGTAGTAGTAAGCGTGTGATAAACATCTAGATGTATGTTGCTAAATTGTTTCGTTAAAACATTAAAGTTTCACGGCTGCAGGTGCAAAAAGCCCATTGCAGGTTGTAGCTTGCTGCAGGTTGCCAAGACCAAAATATAATCAGTGTTAAACTAGAAAGTAATAAAATATTTAACTAAAAAGCGATTTGCATATATCAGAGAAAGTGATTTAGTACACGTGTGGTATACACACTATATATGGCTATGTTCTTTGTTTCGTTCAAACAATACAATTTTACGGCTACAGGTACAAAGCGCAGTTTACAGGTACATGTGCAGCTTGGGAAAACCAAACTAAAACCGCCAGCATTTGTGCGTCGAAGAGACATTTAATACATATGAATCAAACACTACACACTTTATGCTCCAGGGGAGAGCGTATTTGCTGCTGGCCTCTCTTAATCTCTTCTCTATCATAAGATCATAAGGCCTACTCCGGGTCCTAAGATCGCTCAAGATCGCCCAAGATTGCTTAAGATTGCCTAAGATCACTCAAGATCTTTGCGCCAAATATAACTAAATTTTCTAAGATCGCCTAACACTGCCCATGATCGCCTAAGATCGCCCAAGATCGCTCAAAATGTTTCCGTCAGTATGGCCAAATTTCCTAAGATCGCCTAAGATCGCCCAAGATTGTTCAAGATTACAGCGATCAGGCCTTATCATAGGCGATTTTGTAGCCAGTTATAGACCCAATATTAAGTCACTTTTTTACACACGCAAATTAAGCTATGCATGTGCGTACACAGATGTTTACCCGCCATATTGAACTCGCCAACTTTCCACCATTTGGTCGATCAGAACTGGAAAGCTGGAGACTCTTTCTATGTTCCCTGGCATATCAAAATAGAGCATCAGGGATGTCTTAGCAGGTGAAACTTTTCGAAAATTGATGTGATCAGTAATTAAGAATACATACAGCAGTAGTCCAATGTTTACAGCGAAGATTACCTTTAGCTAGAACAGACTTGAACGGTTTAGTCAATGTGTTGTATTCGTTAACTCAAGTACTAAGAAACAGAAGTTTGAAGACCTCAATAAAAGCTTGCACATTACCGCTACCTTATAATGACTAATGCCCAGAATTGACACGTGCATACCGGTAGCAGGCGACGTTGAACAGTAAGACAAAGTGACCGTGAAAGCCGTTAAAATGAAGTCTTTATCTGTCTATTTTTTCAGTTAAACTAATTCCAGCAAGACTGGAAGTTCTTGGCCTACGACCAGAAGTCGATATTGACAGTTAATGTCGTCATTTCAAAGTACTGATGTATAAAAAACATAAATTTTTATCGCTCGCGGTGTGATCGACAGCAGTTCGTTTCGGACCCTGTTTCTTGCAAAGCGTCAAAATTATTCTTATTTATGCCACTTGTCCTTCCAATTGGCCAAAGCGATTGTGTGATGGGCGTGAGTCCTAATGAATTTAGACTCGTCTTTCGAGTGACCCCTCGCCAAAAAGAGCCATGAAAATCCGGTTACTTGACTGTGTACGTGTTAGTACCACAACACTCTCAATGGTGGGTATTTTAAAAGAGATATCAGGGCTATAACCTGCTTGAACGGCCTGAATTAAGAGAGCAAAACGTGTGAAGTTTAAGATGCCGCCATTGCTTTTTAGTCCAATATCAAGGTTATACGTTATTCCGTGCTGGGAAAGGCTTGGCTGCTTCATTATTTGTAGAAAGACAAAGACAAGACGGTCAAAATAATTACAGTAAGCACTTCGCATTTTAAACTTAAATAATTTTTAATATATAAGCAATTGGTTCTAATGCACTTTTATTGATTTCCTAATCTTCTAGCGTCACTCTTCACCATTAATAAATTTACATATTGTATAACTAGTATTTAGTAGTCTTAAATAGGACTTTATACACGACCCCACAAGCTGAAAACTCTAATTTTATCGTGATTGAATAAAGGTGTATTATCATTATTTTTATTAGAAATATTACAAAGATTTGAAGAACGCAAAAGTCCCCACCTCTTAAGTAAAGATGATCCGGTTAACATTTCTATTGAAGGAACTGCTTAACCTCGGCCAGTGGATGGAGACTTAAGAAATAAAATGCCACAAGTGTTGGTTTTCTCAGCAATAACATCATCTTTTACGAAGCCGATACCCTATAATAAGAGATTGCTTTCTTTAACCCATACAAAAAACGACGATTATCCACGACCTCCAGTCTCAGGGTTCATCTTGCTAAACGGCTAGCCTCCGTTAGGTCATCGTCGCCATTTAACAAAATACATTCCCTAACTTTGATTGATGCGAAGTTTTTACATTCTAAACCAAAAGAAAATATTCCCTTTTAGTATTCATGCTTATAATACATGAGTTAAACTCTGTTCAAATGTGGGCGGCGCGGTGGGCAGATTATTCCTGACTCGTATAACTCAAAGGTCTTGAGTTCGGACTCGAGAACAACTCTTTAGTAAATCGAAAGTAGATAAGATACCCAAACAATGCTGTATTTTATAAATAGACTCTATAGAATAGTAACAGCATTTGTTTTATCATCACAAACTAAATCTGTTGTCAAGTACTAAAGCCAACTTACGTGTAAAGACCCCGTTCCTTCCAAAAGCTTTGTTTCACGGCTCGAAGTTCGGCTCGTAGACACTACAAATGTGTATATCTGACGAACTGTTCAATTATGAAAACAAAGTTTCCCGGATGGCGCATAAAGTCGCAGATTGCAGGTTGCTGGCCAACCTGTTTCAGTTTGACAAGACAAAACTCGAATCAGTGTTAAACCAAAAAAGTAATGAATTTGCTTATCAAAAAAACGATTTGCATTTCAAGTAATTTGACCATCTGTAGAAGTGGATTAAAAAGCATGTGTTATACACACTGAATTGTTTCGTTGAAACAGTAAAATTCACGGTGCAGGTGCAAAAAGCACATTGCAGGTTGCAACTTACTGCAGGTTGACAAAACGAATCTCGAACCAGTGTTAAGCCAAAAAGTAATGTCTTAACTTAAAACCGATTTCTATTTCAAAATATTAGAAAAAGAGAACTAATACACATGTGATTAACACGGTTCGTTGAAACAACTATTTACGGATGCGGTTGTAAAGTGCAGATTACAGGTACACGCGCAGGTTGGAAAAACCAATAATAAATCCCCAATGCTTCGAAGAAACAAATACATATGAGCCAGTCATTACAAATTCTCCCAGAGAAGGTCGTATTAAGCACATAGTAATCACACGAGGGCAGAGAAGCACCAAAACGGACAACTCATCTTGGAAATCGTTGAGGGGGTCCAGATACCAGCAAATATGAATTATAAATACAGTTAAAAACACAATCGAGTCAACTTCCTTTGTTCCTTTTGTTGCCTTTAAAGAAAAACAGGTGCAGATGCAACAATTCCTCCGCTGGATTCTCAGTTTGTAAATCTGAGTAGCTCATTTTGTTTTCAGAAACCAATATTAGACGTAACATTTTATGGAAATAAAATGCGATTTTTAAATTAAAATAGCTTTTAAATATGTAAGCTTTTATAACTTGAAAATTTAAAAAGCCGACTAATACAATAATTTAGAAAAACGACAGGAAACCCATCATCAGCCGATGTTGTGCAAACGTTTTGGTCAGGTTTCACAATTAGAGTGCTGATTTTAGTTGTTAATGTTCTAAACAGACAGAACAGAGTTTATTCAACCAAATATTTGTGCGTCAAAAAATGACTACCATTTGACCGCATAAAAGTGGTTAAACTTAAAGAAACAAAATCGGTTACCAGGGCAAAGAAGGAAAACGCTTATATTTTATTTGTTGTTGACGGTACAATCTAGTCATGTGTGAATATAGAAAATATCTACGATTAACACACAAGACAAATTGATATAAGAAGAATCACGTTCACACATGACTAGATTTGTAACCAACACACCTCTCCTAGTTGGCTCACTAGCTCAGCTGGTTGAGTGGTGGTCTAGAAACCCCAAAATCGTGGGTTCAAATCTTACCTTAGTTGTCAGTTATCTTTTTTCCACTGACTCTCGAACAGCGTAGGTTTCACACACGTGTATAAATTCTTGAGGATGAATAGTAGAAATCCTCTAGTTTGGAATAAATATTACAAGTTACAATTAAAGCTTTGCTGTTGCTGTTACATTCGCAGTTTGAACCTCACACGGACGGACGCGCTAGTTTACATAACACTGCTTATATAAATAGGTGTATACACCTAATTCAAGAAAGGTCGCTACTTGAAAACATAATACATATGCGACCTATAAGAACTCTGATAATACCTCGATCAGGCAATACATTTTCAGTAGAAGACTAATTTTGAAAACAAACTGTTTTTTTTCTGCGTTGGTGAGTAAGCTGAACATGGGTTTTGATCAACGAAGGTTGATATGGTATGTTTTTCGCCGTAAGGTTGGTTGTGAGGCGGACGTTCCGAGCGTTATCCTTTCGTCAGAGCAAACTGCCAATGGTTACGTCAGGTCTGATTCTTTGCTTTTCACATCCAGTAAATGTTCACGAAGGCAATGATCTAAATTGAGGCCGGACTCTGCTTTGAAGAAGAGCTAACGCTTGAAACTTTAGCCTCACAGTCAATCTTACGGCGAAAAACATATCATATCAACCCTCGCTGATCAAAAACAATATACACTCTCAGTATCCATACTTGACAAGAGCTGAATACGGATTCAATTCAAAAGTGCGGTGAAAAACACGCTCTCTAATTTCCCAGAATGCCATCAGGTCGTATATTCATGTTTTGTGGCTTCTGAAGGAGCAACCTTTTTTGAATTAGCTATGTTGAAAGTATTAAAACAGAAGTAAGTTAACAATTTTAAACAACAAATCACACATTGCTGATCATATAATCTTGCGATAAGCCAAGAGAAGAATTATCTGCTTAGAAGATGTATTTACACTTGTTCAAAAGGTCCTCTACACATCAGGGCGCATGTCGGGAGTTGTTGGTAACAGCAGTTGAGCCTGCTGGTTTGGCAGTTGAACTGGCATCGCTGTTTGTGCGATTCTTATTCCTCTTGCACGGGCACAAAAGGCGGGCGAACTCTTTCCTGTAAAGCTTGTTTGTCAGACAGTAAATCCAGGGGTTGATGCAGCTGTTGGACATGTTTAGAACAACGGTGGTTGTGTTAATCGGCGAAGAGTAGGGGTGAGAGTCAAGAGTCATGGCGAGGATGTACGAGATCTGATTGGATACGAAACAGATGGCAATGCATACAGCGGCAAGTATGCTCATGCGCAGAAGCCTAAGTTCGAGGTGCCTGCGAGTGTTGATTCCTTGGCCAGTGGATATCTGGTTTTTCATGATTTTCCACAGGTGAACGTTTGTTCCGGTGATGAAAATCAACGGCAAAAATTACCGTGATGAAGCAATAAATGATGCTTACTGCATTTTCAGCTTCCTTTGGTGTGATGAGTGATTGGTAGAAACAAGAACGTGTTCCTTCTTTGGTGCCGACGTGATTTTCCATTACAAGCTGAACAGTTGCAACGAAGCTGAGAATCGCTAATATTGCGACATAAACAACAACTCTTCTGGTCTTGAAAACAATTTTGTACTTTGTCGGTCGGGCGATGGCAAACCAGCGTTCAACGGTCATTAAAGTTACTATGGCAACTGAAAACTTGGCGAAGACCCACAGAAAGTAACCAGAGGGAATAGTCTTGCAAAAAGCCTCTCCCGCGGAGCCTTCTGGGATAGGGACGTTTTCGTTGCCGAGAACAAACACTGGCGATATACCGAGAAATATTCCTGTTTAGTAAAGAGACGCGTGTTATGAATGCTATTTTACGCCTGCCAAGTTTTTCATTAAAGTCTGCCTCACTACTTAAGTATTTCTTTGAAGCGCACCGAGAAACGAGCCATGAGAATAGTATACGGTTATGACTTGCACTATTGAGCTCTCAAATCATTCGGCCAAAGCAAACTATCAGAACGGAAAATCTTAGCTATGTGATAGTCTCTCACGTTCAATTTTAGCCACTCAAAGCAATCTACAGAACCTACTGCCCCACAACAAGAACTTTACAACCTCCCTAACACATTTAAGGCCCTTTACCATTCTTACTATGTAAAACAAACTCTTTTAAATATTCATTCATATTTTCCGGTGCCAAACGTCAACGAAATCTCTTCTCGCTTAGCTTAAGGTTTTCATTAGTTTTTAGCAATGTGAATAAGGCCCGGGTTAAACGTCGATCTTAGCATGCGTCGAACTAAATTCAATAATAAAGCGCATGATAAGTTCGACGATTATCCCAATTAAGATCGACCGATTCAGTTTCGATCGACGCAGTCGTTCTAATCGACTGAAGTTGTCGATTAGAACGGCATAAGATCGACTGAACTTCGGTCGACTGAATAAAGTTTGACGTTTGACTCAAAAGGCGAACTTAATTAATTTCGGTCGACCCGAAGTGTAATTTAGTTCGATGCATGCTAAGATCGACGTTTAACTCGGGCCTAAGTGAATAAGTTTATACCAGGGAAATATTTTTTTGCAAAAGAAATCCTTTCTTATTATAATTGTAAACGTTATCAATTCAGCTTCTTCTCAATTACATGGTACTTATTAATAAAACATCAAGCTATCTCACAGAAAACTAATAAGAAATAAAACAGGAAATGGGCAACAAAAATAGTGAGATAATTTTCTATAGTTGACGGCAATACTTACTATTATTCTTATATTACTATTATTATTTTTATTACTATTTAATTTATTATATAACGACAATATTATTACTAAAGGAATTAATAATATTATATTACTAGTACAGTTGTTATTATTACGTCATATATTCTTCTTCTTCTTCTAATTATTATTATTATTGCCATTGTCATTGTCAATGTCACTGTCACTGTCACTGTCACTGTCACTGTCACTGTCATTGTTCTTGTTGTTATTGTTATTGTTATCGATATCATCATTATCATTTAAACTACCTTTATTATTGTTATTATTATTATTACTTGTTATGATTTAATTGCTAAGTCAGTTACAGTCCCCAAAACTTACTGTTACGAAAAATTACAGTTGTAGTTACAGTAAACTCTTCTTTACGTACTTTAATAGGTACCGGCTTTAATAGGTGATTTTACATTCAAATTTTCTCAGTCTATAGTTTTCTGGCCAACACTATCTCTCCTCTCCCCTCCCCATCAAACCTGTAAACTTATCTCTGATGACCAGAATTAATAGTAATATTGATAATATTAATAATAATAAAAACAATAATTATAATAATAGACCTTTATTTCCACGTTATAAATCAAAGTTAAAAAGCTACAATCTTCATTAAATACAATTCATAATTTAAATATAAAAAGAGCTAAAAATTATAATAATAATAATACTAATTATTGTTATTATGAATAATAATAATAGTAATTGTAATAATAACTTTTTTTTAAAGAAAATAGAACGTACTCAGTTCCTAATTTTGAATCTAAAACTTCAGTATTAAAATTCGAGTCCATGAAATACTATTAAAAAGCAACTAATGACAATAATAACAATAACAAAAACAATGATATTAACTAGTATACTTTTGTAGCACCATTTCCCTAAGGTTCAACGGCGCTTTATACAAAAATATGTCAATTTATATACAAAAAAAAGATAGAATTAAAATCACAGCAAGCCGAATGCTTCATAAAAGAGCCAGGTCTGTAATTGTTTCTTTTTGTAAAAAAGTCAATAGATTGGGCGTTCTTTACATTGTACCGAATCTTCCCCTCCCCTCTCCCGTCGGCAGAACAAATAAGTCAGCGTATTTCTTGATGCCCAGAGCAAACACAAACGTAATTAACCGAATCTTTCCCTCCCCTCCCCTCTCCTCTCCGTCAGTAGAACAAACCTGTCAGCGTATCAGTGATAGCCAAAGTGAACACCAACACATTGTACGAATTCTTGAGTAGCTTCCGGTTCCTCAAAATCACAACACAAAGGAGTCCGTTTGAAACGAAACAGAGGAGAGCGATGGTTCCGAAGATAGGTCTTGTCGAGGTCGTCATCCTAATGGAACTACTTCATAGAATCTGCAATGAGAAGATAACTCAAATGATGACCGTGTTGATCGAAGCGGTATTCTTATATCCGTAAGAAACACCAACTTTTATACTATTCAAATATCAACGATCTGACGAATGCTAAAAAACAACGAACGAGTTTCGTTCAAAAGTATACGATTCTCATTAAAAAAATGTATTTATGAGAAACAAGTTTGGTTTTCCTGTTTTTCACTGTCTGTTATTATGTTCATGGAACTAATTGCTTGCTTATCGCGCTTGCTCTTCACGGCAAACAACTTACGAACACTATTTTTTGCTTTCATTTTGATTTCAAAAAATGTAATTTATTTGTGATCTAAGCTCTGAAAAGAGTTGATTTTTTAAATCAGTAGTTGGAATATTATTTTATCTCTTGTAGTGGAGTATCTTATTCAGTGATGATAAACTTAATCGTTTTGAGCCCAAGCTAAGTCATGATGTCTCGACAAATACTAGATAAACTAAACAGATGGACTTCTGGATACTTTCGAATCAATCAAAAAAGAAAACCGAAATCAACAAAATTGAGCCTCTGTGACCTTAAACTTCAGCTTTTTATGAAATTTCTAGTGCTATGAAGAAATGTTTCAAACTGCGAAGACATGATTTGAAGTCATTGAGGAAAACATATAGTATTAGAAATTTTAATACAACGAAACTCCAGAGAACTCCAGCGCTATAGAGTGTTTTAGGGTAGGCCTTTTTATGGTCTTGGAAAGACTGCCATTTCTCCAATTTTTTTAAAGAGTACCAATTGAAAGTTGTTTGGTGTAGAACATCAAGAAAAACGGCAATTAAAAGAACAAGTGCTTTTGATCGAACAATGCATAGACCAACAGTGGAATCTCTCAGTTTCTTAGCCGGTTCCAACGAAAAATTTGACGTTCTAACAAAAACTGCATTTTGAAACGAACTAATAGTTATTTCCCTTTTTTTAAAAAAATAATCCACAAGGAAGATTTTCTTATCGCAATTTTTTTAGTTAAATCTATGAAACACGGTACAAGAAACCCACGTGAGCAACGCAAAAGTTCCAAGAAACCGCGAAGAGTTGACGCAAAACAATACCGAAATATATATCGTCGTTGATTCTTACCGTCCTAATTTAAAGAAATTCACAACTGGACATTTTTATGAAGCTACAGTAGTTACCTTGTTAGTGAAGTTGTGTTAGTTTGTGCTTTGTAATCAGTAACAACCCGTGTGGGATACACGGGAAGTGCTTTCGATATGAAGTTTTGGTGTCTATTGGTTCTGTTACGTTATTAAACAGAGCAGCTGCTCTTCGACAACACCACAAAGATGATACTGAGTAACTTATTAACGTTCATCATAATTGAGTTGCAACCACTGTGCTACCCTAAACAAGCCTGATAAATGTTTTGGACGGTCTTTTCAGTCAGAGCAAACTACTTAGTCAAACTAATAATTTTTTTGGCATGGAATAAAATCATTAACACAGCAGAGCCATAGAAATGAGTAATAACAAATGTATGAATGTTGTTAAGTACAAGAAAAACATTCACCTTGTATACGGATAAACCACCATTTTAATAAATAGCCTGTTTGACAGGCTTAACCACCTAAAACATGATCAACCATTGCGAATCAAACTTCTTTTATAAAATATTCTTAAACTCGACAACTGTATGATTATTTATTTGCATAGCTTTGACCTCTCCAACATTTGCAGTGTTAAGTTTTCAATATTCCAATATTCTTAATTTTTAAAAGTAGAGTTAGTTTTTCGTTCTACAAAATCGTAAAAACCAAAATAGCCTTTGCAAGATTTCTTGTCTTTGCGAGAATTGTAATGCTTAAAACTGTGAATACTTGAATTGAAGACATTGTGGAAAAATATAGAAATTTTTTAATAACGAAACTACAAATAACTCCAGCGCTATAAAGCATTTTTGGGTAAGCCCTTTATATTGTCTTGGAATGCCTGCCATTTCTCCAAAAAAAAAAGCCCAAAGTAAATGTTTGGTGTGAAACATCAAGAAAAAAAGAAGAAGCGGTAGACCAAGGAATTGCTTTTGATAGAACAATGCGTAGAACAACAGATAATTCTCTCAACTTGATATTTAGGTTTCAGTGAACAAGTCTGATGTTCTACTACTAATCTACTACTGAACCAAGAAGGTCTTATCACATCTTTTCAGTTGAATCTATGAAATACGATACAAGAAACTATCGTGAATCCATCGTGAGCAACGCAAAACTTCCGAGAACCGTGAAGAGTTGACACTAAATAATACTGGATGTTGCTCATTTTCCCCATCCTAACTTAAAGAAATTGATTGTGAAGTTACTTTAGTTACCTTGTGTCTGAAGTGGTGTTAGTTGGTTCTTTGTAATCAGTAACAACCCGTGTTTAGTAGATAGGAAGTGCTTTCAATATGCAGTTGATGTTTGTGGGTTCTGGTCTAGAACAGAGCAGCTGTTGTTGCGACAAAGCCACGAAACCGATATTGAGTAACTTATTAACATTCATCATATTTGAGTTGCAACCACTGTGCTACCCTTAACAAGTCTGATAAATGTTTTGGACAGTTTTTTTCAGTCAGAGCAAACTATTCAGTGAAACCAATTATGTTCTTGGTATGGAATGAAGTCTTGAACACAGCAGGACCATAGAATTAAAGTAATTAAAGATGTATGGATGCTGCTAAAAAAGCAAAACATTCACCATGTACGGATTAACCATCAATAAGGTTCTTGTTTGACAGGCTCAACCACCTAAAACATGATCAACCATTGAAAACAAAACTTTTTTGTTCTAGTTTTGTCTAAACTTGACAACCGTGTATTAATAATTTGGGTAGCTTTGCTTTGCCAAACATTTGCAGTGTAAAGTTTGAGTTAATAAAGTTGATAAAGATTTACAAATATTTTGAGAATTTTTAGACAAGTGAGAGGAAAATTGTTGATTTGAACGAATCTTAAGGATTGTTTTTATATTTGAAGTAAGTTTAAAATTAATTGTTGGAATTAATATTTAATGCACGAACTACAGCTCGTATTCTATTCAAGAAGTGACACTTGTTTGCTTAAGAACGGTGTTTGCTGCGTTCTAAAACTTTTTTCCCCGTTTTAAATCTCTTTCCAATCCTCCTAATCACCAAAAAAGTTAAAGGTTTAGCTTTCCGTTAACTTTAGGCTGTTTAATTCTCAGTTAGTGCTAACACAGCTCTCTATGGGTAAGACAAATGGTTAAATGGTTTAAAGGAATAAGTTTCGTAGATAAAATTGGTTGTTTGGGTTAATAGTACACTCATTTTTTGTAAGAAACTTTTTATCAAAACGTCGAGCCTGAAAAATGCCAGAATTTAAAAACATGCTAAGAACATACCTCAGACTGAGGATGAGAAAGGAAATGTTATTACAATAAACGGGAATTGAAGTTGGAACGGAAAACTGCTAGGAAATAACGTGAGAGAGTAGTGCAATTTCACATTTGATTCTGGTAAACAGACAATAGAAACGCATTTGGTCACATGCATGTATGAGCCGAGGTAGATATTGGGAACAGCCTTTGAATGTATACAGACACAATTCCATGACTATTGATCAAGAATAGTTTGAAAGCATTTGAGGTTGAGAACCTGAAAACAATTAAAAACGTTCAGCATCATGCAATAAAAAAATAGACGTTTTATATAAAAAGAAAATAGTAAGTAGGGTCACATGAGAGGATTTTTAGCTTGTACTTACATTATTCTTCTGTGAGGTTATCGATGGCTGCTTGAAAGAAATGCCCTGAATAATAAAAAAGCTATTGCGGTTTTTGCAAAAAAAGAGCAGCAATGTAACCGTGAAAAACGCAAAGCATTAATGTGATTAATATTCAGGATCTTATTAAATTTGGGCAAAGCACCATGTGTAGATCCCTATTACATTTTCAAGTTTTCGGGTGCCTTTATTATCTGTTGGACATCTAAGACTTTTGTTCAAAACCTGCAGCAAAGCTCACTAAACAATGGAATTTTACCCAGTGTTACGGTATTAATCTATTTCTATGAAAATTAAAATGTAGACAAAACTTATCCAACACATAATTTCATATCAGTCTTTCAAAAACAACCTTGCCGATTTTAAAGGTATGAATAAACCTTTTTTGATCAACGCCGATATCTCGCCTACCCGCCCACACGAAAGTAGTTTTTCAGCAATAATAAGTGAAACACCCGTTGAGTGCGGCCTTCTTTGGTGATTAATACTTCATTTAAAAAGTTGCAACTGTATAACAGCAAGTCGCACGCTTTCCAATTTATTTATGCAAAATACCTCAAAGCTCGAGAGCACATAATGAAGCCGAAATTCATGGAGCTTCAACAAAAATTAAGAATTAATTGGTGCAAGAAAAGGCGTTATACTTGATTTCGTCACTGTAAATACGAACTAAGTAGTAAATGTTGGTTAAAACTCTGGGAAAATGTTAACATTTTAAGCCAAGACTTTATGTTCAACAACACCTAATATTTTCTGTTTTTTGGCTAGCAGCAGAATTACTGTTCTGTTGGTTAACAGTATAAAGAACATATTCCAAGTTATTGAGCAAGTTTAAAAGCCGAAAACAGTAAAGATGCGGAAAAGGAAAAAAAATTACAAATGTCCCGCAAAAATAAGCCACGACTGTTCTCGCTGGCGGTGGCAAAGAGCATAGAAAGCTTCTTTTTAAAAGGTTGCTGTTTTCATATCACCAAACATGCGAACAAAAACTTCTTGTTACTAAGCAATCATGAAGATCTATCGTTCGACCACATTTGGTGATGATACGGGAAACTACCACGTTCTCATGGCTTCAGAGAATTTTGGAAGGTGATAAATTTCCAGTGTTTTAAGCTGATAGCATTTCCCTGCATTCATAAAAATTCTGTAGTGAGAGCTTTAGCTTAACCCTTAAACGGCCAGGGGGTCACAATAAAAAAGTCCATGAGAAATAGAGAGATATAAAATTTGTAGGGCCAGAACCTCAATAGTTCGATAACAATTAGAGAACATTATTTTGATACTAGTGATAATCCCCCCCAACAAACTTGTATGCGAATTTTTCCTTTTTTGTAAACTACTGTTTGTAATTTTTTTTTTAGATTAATACCTACTTGTACGTATTGAAATTTCTGAAATTTTCAGTTTTCTTTTCTTCTCTCAGATTGCCTGTTATAATTTCAGTTTCATCACCTATCATCAGTTTCCTATAAAGTCAATATATACTTAATAAAAACTATTAAGAAAGGTATTTTAAGTGAACCTAAACATTTGACTGAAAAAAGAAACAGCTTAATGTGTAGATCACGTTTTTTGCCACCTTCTTGCTACATCAATTTACAGTAAATCTTCCGAACACTATATGATTGTCCAATAGCTGTGTTACAAACTCACCTATTGCTCTAACATTTCTGTCATTTCTATATATTTGCTGCTCTGTACAGAAAATATTTTTTTACCATAAACAGCCGAACCTGCAAGTTTGTTGCTCAGGGGTTTTCCGATAGACTTGTATGGGAATAAATACGACGATAATTCATCTATGGATGTGCTCTCGTAACTTTGTGGCGATGTGGCGCTTTAAACGGGATTTACTGAGCTTCGAGTGGCAAGCAGTCTTATCTGTTGACTACTGCTATAAAATTTTCTCTATTACTATATCATCACAAGAAAGCTATTTGAAGGAGAAATCAGCTAATTGTTAAAAAGTTCAGAGAAGAAATCAGGGGAAATCAGAAATCACAGAATTAGGAAACTAGTGGTAATCAGAGATTGGGAAAATAGTCTTGGTAATCATCAACAATAACAACAACAATCTTTATTTTGACTAATTTTTACACATAATTATCGCCACCATGCAATATATAATTTGCAAAGTTTCGCAAACCTTTCGTATTCTCCAATCGCGGTGCTTAGGACATGTTTTTGAACATGACAGATGATCAAACATACATTATATCCTTGTCACAATGGCAATGTTATGTTGCAACAGGGGCCACGTGACAAACTCTTAAATGTTATATCATCAAATTATTAAATACCATCGATTTAGGGCTGTTTATATGAGGCGAGGTTAATCTTAGCAAGATGGTCAACCCAGTAGGCTATTCAATTATGCATTTGATTTCCATGCAGCAGTGAACATGTTCAGTTACGCGATGTACTAAATCCAAACTTAGCCGCGCTAATGTTCAGTAAGTCTTATTTATCTTGGAATTTATGAATGAACCTAACAGGCAAGAAAACAAAAGTTTCTATTTATGATTTTATTGTTACTAGTAGTTCCCATCTTCTTTCATCTCCGTGTCACAGAATTTTGTCAAATAGGGTTGTTTTTTACTTATAGTTTTGATGTTAATCAATGCCCTTTGACTGGAGTTTCCTACCATTCAAGGACTTTTTCTGTTCTTCTCCAAAATGGCTTAAGGACTCGCTGTTGGTTATTTTTGTTGCTCGAAGCTCCTATCTCTGAAAAGAAAAACACCTGCGCTAAAACTTTCTGAGTCTGTTAAGACTTACAGCGTTTCTTTATTCGCCAAGTGCTTTTATAGTGATCCTAATTATGCGAAAAGTGCTGCAGCAACATTAATTACTTGGAAAATTACTACAACGTCAGAAAACATTATAAAATTTGTCAAAGTGCTGCGTCATGGAGATGAATAGAGTTGGACGCTCCTTAAATAAGACACCCAAAGTTATTCCAATTATTAAATATTCTTCGTACATCGTTGCGATGAACACTAAGCGTAACTAACTAGATCCGTGATTGGAAGTGAGGTTTGGAAAGTTATATCTAAACAATATGATCGCGCTAAGATTGATTGACAACTCCACATCAAACAATTTTCAGTAAATCTTTTCAAAGTTGTCAGTCCGCTCCGTCTCCACAAAGACACAGCGTCGATACTCACGCTTCTGATTTCATTTGCGAAAAAGTATTTATTTGCACTTCGCACACGGTTAAGTTTAAGGTCTCGTATTTTAAGTTGATATTAGGGTTAGGTTTGTGTTTAGACCCAAAGTTTACGACATGACTTTTGATTCATTATCTTATTATGGTTAGCGCTTAAGGATAAGGATTAGGGTACTCTTCGTGTGTTGCCGAAAAGTTTCTAATGACCAATAAATGTGTTAATTTTGTAACACTCGTCATATATCTTAATCACATGAACGAAAAGAGTTTGGAATTTGACCCTGACAGTGACTCATTTCTCATGTGATTCATAAAGACTTTTGAACTATGGGTTTCTTCTTGCTCAACACAACAACGGATGCAATCTTGAACAATAAATTATGAAATATGCAGCTCACAGACTCCAGTTCTGTGTAAGACATGTTAATATGCACGAGCAAGTATTTTGTTTAATCTTCTTTGAATCTCCGTATTTTTTCTAGAATTTTCACTAGATTCATTAAAAGTTTTTCCACTGAGGAAAGTCCATTATCACAAAAAAATAATAAACGAACAAAACCTCAAAATTATTTTTAGGAGATGTATTTGAATCCAGGATGTGTTTCATTCGAATGTTCAGTTTAATTGTATTTAATTAACGCAAAACCCCTACCAGGTTTAATTTAAAACTAGAAATGGAAATGTATTTTGAGAAAAAAAAATATTTACCCTGTTTGAAATCCCACAGTAAGTAACAATGTTTGCATTAAAAACATCTACATCAAGAAATGTCATTTAAGGAATTCGAATTCTGTTCTTATCAATCGCCAAAGTTTAAATAGCTTACTGCTTTTATTGACATAAAAATATTCATGCAATAGAAACGTTTGACATTTATTCACCAAAAATAAAGATATAAATTAAATATTTTTCAAGTCGCGAGAATTGTTTGTTTAAATTTGAAAGAAAAACTTTGTTTTGAAATATTGATATTCAATACTTTTGGAAACTATATTTATGGAAGTGTTGAAAAAGACGGTTCCCTTAATGTATAATTTTTCTTCCATTATACGCTTTTCTTATAAGATAAACTTTGTAAGAAAAATGAGTTTAGATCGCCCAAAATTAAGGACAATTTAGAAACAATCTGGGCCTGGAAGACTCGAAGCCATAACAATGTTTCAAAAGGAAATGCTGTCTAACCAAACATCAAAGCTTTTGTTTATTGTTTTCACATGGGGCTCAAACCCTAGTAACGAGGATATGTTCATTTCAGAGTTTTTTTCTAAACTACAGCAATATTATCCATTATAGAAAGATGACCAATTTTGAGAACAAATTGAGGCTGAAATAGCCAAAAATTGATGAACAATGAGCTTAAGCCAAATATCATTTTCTTATAAAAGCGTGTCATTAAATTAATAATATTTTAATCAATCGAAAACAAAATAGGAAATAAAGCACACTTTAAGGCAATATTTTCCAAAATTTCAATCTAAGTAGGGCTTAAATATTGGTCAAGGAGTATGATTATGTCTATTATGTCCGCTGCTGACCAAAACTAAGCTATGAATTTGGAACCCTATAACGGATTTAAAGGAAATAAATCATCCCATCAGATCTTTGTTTAAATATATTGCCTTTTGCTCTTCTTGATTTAACATTCGCTATCGAGTTCATGCGCAGACACTGTGACATCAACTGAAAAGAAATGTGAACAGCACGGTTCCCCGAATTGCAACCAATCTGCAAATTATGGCAAGACATGATAAATTTTGCTCATTTTTTTGTTTCCTTCTAGCGATCCGGCAAACTCTAAAATTGAAGCAGTAATCGGGTATGAACAACAATTATCTGCTCAAAAATGAAATGCAGTAATATATTGTAAGATCTTTGTGATAAAAATTAATGACTTTTTTCAATTCAAATCAAGAGTGTGTACGAGAAAATATAAGCACTAAGAACTTGCATGTACATCTACTTTTTTCGCCAGGTTGGCTTAGCTTCTGCTGTCTTCGCAACCTCGGTGTGAGCTTGCAAGTGAAAAAGTATTCTAATTTTAACTTAAGAACAATTTTTCAATTTCCAGTTGTTTTTTAAATTTTGCAGGTGTTGTAATGTCATATTGTAATTTGCAGCGGTTACTTAACCTTTAATTGGCCGCCTCTCATTTCTATTGTATTGCATAAAAACCCCATACATATTATATTAAAATTGTATGTATTATGAATTGTGCAGGTGATGAGTTACAATAATAATAATAATAATAATAATAATAATAATAATAATAATAATAATTGGAACCACATTCATTACCGCGTTTGTAACAAAGACAAACCA
>JAOEHT020384596.1:0-17605 GCA_025448195.2 Parazoanthus atlanticus | reverse complement strand
TCTCCTGCTCAATACACCCTTCTCTCCTGCTCAATACACCCTTCTCTCCTGCTCAATACACCCTTCTCTCCTGCTCATGATCAATACACCCTTCTCTCCTGCTCAAGACACCCTTCTCTTCTGCTTATAATACCTCTCTCCTGTTTGATACACCAATCTCTCCCACTTCAAATTCCCTTTTCTTCTGCTTAATACATCCCTCTCCCGTGTTTAAAACACTCTTCTCTCCTGCTCGATACACCCTTCTCTCCTGCTTAAGACACCCTTCTCTCCTGCTCAATACACCCTTCTGTCCTGTTCAATACACCCTTCTCTCCTGCTCAATACACCCTTCTCTCCTGCTCAATACACCCTTCTCTCCTGCTCAATACACCCTTCTCTCCTGCTCAAGACACCCTTCTCTTCTGCTGATAATACCCCTTCTCTCCTGTTTGATACACCAATCTCTCCCACTTAAAATTCCCTTTTCTTCTGCTTAATACACCCATCTTCCCTGTTTAAAACACTCTTCTCTCCTGCTTAATACACCTTCTCTCCTGCTTAATACATCCATCTCTCCCGCTTAATACACCCTTCTCTCCTGCTCAATACACCCTTCTCTCCTGCTCAAGACACCCTTCTCTCCTGCTCAATACACCCTTCTCTCCTGCTTATAATACCCCTTCTCTCCTGTTTGATATACCAATCTCTCTCACTTAAAATTCCCTTTTCTTCTGCTTAATACACGTCCCCTCTCCCCTGATTAAAATACTCTTCTCTCCTGCTTAATTCACTCTTTTCTCCTGCTCAATACACCTTAAAATTCTCTCCTGCTTAATAAATCATTCTCTCCTGCTTAAAACTCCCTTCTCTCCCACCTAATACACCCCTTCTCTCCTGTTTAAAACACCCCTCTCTCATGCTTAATACACCCTTTTCTCTGGCATAATACACCTTCTCTCCTGCTTAATACACCTTCTCTCCTGTTTAATACACCCTTCTCTCCTGCTTAATACACCTTCTCTCCTGTTTAATACACCTTCTCTCCTGCTTAATACACCTTCTCTCCTGCTTAATACACCCTTCTCTCCTGCTTAATACACCTTTCTCTCCCGCTTAATACACCTTCTCTCCCGCTTAATACACCCTTCTCTCCTGCTTAATACACCTTCTCTCCTGCTTAATACACCCATCTCTTACATGTAAAATTCCCTTCTCTCCTGCTTAAGACACTCTTCTCTCCTGCTTAAAACACCTTTCTCTCACCCTTTTCTCCTGTTAAATACACCCTTCTCTCCTCTTCAATACGCAATGTCGCTTGTTTAATGCACCCTTCTCTATTGTTTAATACACCCTTCTCTCCTACTTCATACCCATTTTCTCCTGTTTAATACATGTACATCCCTCTCTTCTAATTGAAACACCCTTCTCTCCTTTTAAACACACCCTTCTATTCTGTACATTACACCCTATTCTCTTACTACTCAAAACACCCCTCTCTCCTACCTAATACCCCTTCTATTCTGTTTATTACACCCTTCTCTCCTACTTAATACTCCTTCTCTCCTGCTTAATACACCCTCCTCTCCTCCTTACTACACCCTTCTCAAAAACAACAAATCCTTTTATTTCCCCTATTGATTTACATATCAGAATTAACAAAAATAAAGTAAAGAAATAGAGGGGACTGGCCACCTGAAATAACAAAAGCTAACAGTAACAGGTAGCCAGTAGCACAAGTTGAAAGATTATTATGAGGTCGGACATACGACAGCACCATACAAGGCACACAGAAACACACACACATATACACAAAGAGTGAGCGTAAATATTTTAACAATAACCTTAGCAGATTATACAAAAATGTAGAAAATGTAATTACATATTAATAAGCAAAACTATGAATAGAGGTCCAAGGCAACATTACAGGATAGATCGTGGAATGTTGCTTGGATGCATCTATTTACTGCTCTTATTGTGAATTTTAATACAGGACTCGGCAAGGATTGGTAGACACAATTCCCCTATCAGATGACTTTATTCGAAAAACCCGCCAAAACTCGGACTGTTTATAATACCTTAACTGAATCAACTATAAAATTTTGTTACCGGTTCTACAAATTTGTCCAAAATTATAGTATATGCTTGAGTTTTTACTCTTCACAGTGCACAACTCTTTATATAGGTACACTGGAGACTGAAAAAAGCAAGCGAGCCCAGGAAATTCAGTTTGAACGGGAAGAAAAAGTACCTGTACTCTGTAGAAAAAATAATTTTCTGTGTTTTTTTGTTGCACGTGAGCTGAAATGATCTTGTTACATTTTTTCCTTGTTGTGAATTTCAGTACTATATAATCCTGCCGATCAGGAAGTAATCGGTTGATGAAATGTATGAGTCAGTGTTTTGGCGCGTCAAGCGGCGCACGTGACCCGTGTGACGTGTCTCGCATAATTCTTTGCTGGGGGTCGAAGAAAAACTCAAAAGGGCGGCTGTTTGCTCGTTCGCCAAGCGAACACAGCCTACAAGTTGTGCGAATGTTACCAAGAATCTATCGCCGTGGATGGAAACGCTAAGCCATCCTACGTCGCAAAGTTACACAACGCCCTTAGCGAACCATCTCCAAGGGTATGGAGTAGTTTTGGTGGAGTTTTACGTTCGTAAAGACACTATATTTATGTGGTGAAATTCTTGCGTGGCAGCTCCATAATGGCGTTGGTGCTGTTAAGATGCCGTTAGAGCTTTGAAAACGATTTTTTCACTCGCAAGAGTTTACTTCTCGGCTAAATTGTGCAGAATTTGTGCATAAAGTGATTTTACACGTTTCTGTAACAGATTGAGGTCGGGGTAGGTAACGGCAAGGCTGAAATTGATCGAAATATGTTGCATCATACTTAGGGCCAGTGTAGCAGTCTCTTCTGGTCTTCCTAACGACCATGGCTCCAGCGACTCTTTGAACGGATCGAACGCAGATAAGAGCCCTCAGGGGCTTGGAAAACGTGTAAGAAGACTTTCGCACAAGTACGAAGACTTCGAGCAGCCCACAGTGGTAAATACTTTTCCACTTCGAGTTGTTTGAAGAGTCGTAGTTTGTCGTTAGTTCGATTGCTTGGACATTTTGAATTCACGATTTCGTGCTTGAGGGAATAAGAAATTGAAAGCGTTCGTTTCTTATTCCTTTCAGCGAGGAATGGCTCATCCACCTCCGGTTTCCCAGCCTCAGAAATCGAATAGAACCACGAACCAATTGCAGTATATCCAGAAAACCGTTGCAAAGGCCCTATGGAAGCATCAATACGCTTGGCCATTCCACGAGCCCGTCGACGCTGTAAAACTGAATCTTCCGGTGTGTATGCGTTCGATTTTGATATAGATCTGCAGTTTCATATTTGATGAAATTCGGTGGCTTATATTTTCACAATGTCTATCTAGGACTACCATAAGATCATCAAAAAACCTATGGATATGGGAACTATCAAGAGAAACCTGGAAAACAATGTCTACAGTTGTGCAAAAGAAGTGATCGAGGATTTTCACGTGATGTTCAATAACTGCTACACTTACAACAAACCCGGAGAGGTGAGTAGTGGTTCGTTTGAAGGTTTTTAGCGGTTTATCTACTTGTCTATACGGAAGTAGATAGACTGCAAAATATCGCTGTATAAATCTTCACAGTTTCTAAATCATATTTGTTTGCTTACAAGCTGAGCGAAACTGAATATTTGTGTGTATGGCTATTTCCTGTTGGCGCTGACTCGACTGTATGAAGTATCAAAATCTTTGGTAAAATGATTTATCAAAGTTAGAACCGCATTGATTTGGACTTCATGATTGAGAAAGTTGCTCAATTGACGGTGGGACCCGATATACATGTTGTCATGTGTGCAGTACACACGATAATTCGATCATTGTACTGCTTTGTACTGCCTTGCACGGCTTCAGTTCATTCATTCGCGTTTCAGAGTCATTATGGCGCGCTCAGTGGTTAAAACTTTCTTATTTACAGTGAATTTAATAATACAATTAAGGTAATGTCTCCGTGGTAGTGTTGTGGTAATTTAGAAACATCTAAAACTGTTGGAAGGATCTGTCATACGTAATGTATGTGAAGAATCTGTCCAGGTTTTTGTTTTCAGAATATATCACACTTCATTCTGTTTTAGCAGAGTAATCATTAATACTTTTACTAAATATTTCTTAATTGAACTCTCCATTCATAAAATGTGTTCATCACTGGTCATTTACTTTACTGAATAAAAACAGAAGTGCATTTTGTTCCAATATTTATTTTGTGTAACTCCGATTTCATTGATATCATTTATAAAGTTTTCAAAACTACAAAATCATCCTACACTTAACTATTAGTTGAATGACATAATTATCAGCCCTTCAAAGCAGTTTTGTGGGTTTCAATTTAATCGGAAAATAGTTGTTGCTATAGTGTGTTGTTATAACCATTTACAATCTATAAATGGTTAGAAAATCCAACCCGTCAGTGTACTTAGCTGTTATCCACTGTGCAGTCGAGGTATGAAACCTCCTTCCTGGGGTATACTATAGTACCAGAGCGAGTCATCCCCCTGACAGTTTGTAATTTAAAAATATGTATTAAATTTAAAAATAAAGTGCATTTTACTTTGACAAGCTTCAGTTTTAGAGCTCTGTTAGAATCGCTTGCAAGAACCCATCTCTTCTATTCTCAGTTTGCATTGATGTCACAGAAGTACTAATTTTTAATTAATCCAATATATGGAGGTAGTGAACGTTTAGTGTAAGATTGCATTATGTCGCAGTAGTTGCAACAAGAATTTACAAAAGAATGTATGGAGCTGTTGTGTTGGTGTATAGTTGCTGGGTTTTCAGGAGGCCACTGGAGAGTTACTGCGAATTATCACAGATGGAATTGCATGTAGAGGCAAAAGCTTGATTTTCATGAACAGTGCAGCATAAAAAGATGTTATTTCATCTTGAAAATGGGTTTGATAAAAATAATCAGCAATGATGTGGATGCGAGGACAGTTGCATTACTTGCTTTTCCTTGTGAAAACAAAACAATGCATGTGCAAGAAAACGTAAAAAAAATGGATTTTTGCATTTGTGCTTGCTTCGTTTACTAGGACAGCATTGAAATTAAGTACTAGTTTTATAGCAGAAATTGTTTAATTTTCTGGGCTACAGTATGCTTAGAAGCTATTGAAAACTTTTTGATTAGTTAAAGCTCTTAGTTTTCCCCCTTGTCGCTTTTATTTGTCCTGCATCTATTTTCTCTTACTGGTTATACAATGTGCCATTTAATCTTGATTTTAGAAGGATTCAGGGTTCATGGTTTACATAATACTGTGACTGTGATTGAATGATTAAATTGAAATATATAAGCTGAAATTTTTAATTAATAAAAAGTTTTCCTTCTATAGTGCACTTGCTGCTTTGTTTTGAACAAAGAAACTGGTTTTACACCTGAAGAAGCAATTAAATTATAATAGCTCGTGGCATTTCCTGCTTAAGTGGATGAATTAATGTGGAATGAACCCCAGACTTTGCAAGTACCTAGTAGAAATCTTTCAAAAACTTGTTACTGGGTCAAGTGTTAATATTGAGAACCTTTGCGGTCTTGCTTCAATTGTTTGAATGATCTTACAGGGTTGGTACAGTCCTTGACAGTCCTTGAATTATATTTTCACTTTTTCTAGGACTTAAAAACCCTTGAATTTTGACTTTGGTCATTTAAAGTCCTTTAAAAAAGAGGTGTACAATCATATGTGTTGCTCTAGTGACTTTTCTTGCTGTAAAATAAAGGCATACAGCATAAAAAAGCAAATATCTAGTAAAAAAAAACCTTTGTTCACATGTGAAAGTGTTATGATTTGTTTTAGTTATTATTAGTCTAGACAACATCACTTCGGACCACTTCGATTAGAGGAAAAATCCTTGAATTCAGTGCCTAAAAGTCTGTGAATTCCGTTCCTGAAAAAGTGTTCAAACCCTGGTCTCAAGTGATTGTATAATTGAATAATATTGGATAGGCACTATGTAAATAATAATAATTATTATTGTTATTATTATTATATTATTTGTTTGTTGTTATTTTAGGATGTGGTGTTGATGGCTCAATCACTAGAAAAAGTACTCAACCAGAAGCTGGCGATGATGCCCCCAGAGGTAAGTTTTGCTGAAAAGCCCTGTTCAACTTGTTCTGACTTGCATCAAATAAATGGCCTGTTACTTGGGTAAATATTGAATATCTACAATATAACTGTAGCAGGTAACAGTAGCAAAGCCAGATTTTATAGTATTTGTATTGTCAGAGAGACCAGGGAGATCTGGGGCATGCTTTGGGATCCCATATACCCTTGCCTGCGCATTATTCAAACCTCTCTAAAGAAGGAATGGTTAAAGGTAGAACTCTAAAGTTTAGTCAATTTTCCTAGAATTTAGTAAGAGACATTTTTATGTGTTGAAGTTGTATTTATTAATCAGTGTGTTTCAAAGGCAACCAGTTTTTGAGTGACATGTGAGCAAAATTCTTCCTAGATTTTTCTCGTAATTTTAACTTTCTGAATTTTCTTTGCTGCGAAATTGTAACTTTTGCTAATTGAAGTTTATTCCCGTAGTATCCACTGATTTTGAGTCAAAAAAGTCCTTTTTGAGATGTCACAATAAAGCCCAAGACAACCACCAAGAATTCCAATATGGTGGAGTTGTGGCTTTATGTGACATCATAATTGGCTTAACTAATTACTACTGTTTTTTATTGACTAATATAATTCTAAAGCACAGCTCATTTGGTATGGATAGCGCTAATGCTAATAGATTTAGAGGCCGCATGTACTTTAACCCCCCTCCCAAGTTACAGAAAGTCTGAATAGTGTTAATTCAATTTCTGATACCTTTAGGAACATGAGATTATTCCTGGTAAGAAGAGAACAGTGGCCCATACTCAGGCTCATGTTCCAGTGCCACTGCAGATAGGAACGCCAGGCCAGCCCCTCCCTGCTAACACTACCACCCAGATCATGTCGCCTGGAGGAACCATCGCTCCCACACCAGCCAAAAGGGCCAAGAAACCAACTGTTAAGATTGAGAAGATGCCAGGTTAGTTATGATGATTGGGGTCAATTGCAAAAAACTTTGTCAAACATTCACTCTTATATCTGATGTTGTTGTATATCCATGATTTCCTAATTAATGTTTGACGCTAGACAGACGTCGACCGATGTACAGTTGTTATATTACTGGACCCTACAATCTCAGCCAAAAGTTCTTAGAAACTCACCAAAAACTCATCCCCCGCACCCCCTGTTTCAGTGAGCATTGACTTTCATTCAAATTTGAGCTTGTTCGATGTTGATGCAAATCTTTGCAAGTTGATGGCCAAAACCAAGTGCAAGTTGGACACAAGCTATGAACTTGCATCGACTTGTGAGTCCATTTGGTCAAAGCTGTAGAGTGTTTTCAGCAGTTGTTTATATTTCGTAACTGTGAATGTTGTTTTACAGTTGTTCCAGATAGTACGCCAGGTTTGGTGTCACCTTCTCTTGCAACGATAACTGCAACTACTGCGCTTCCAACATCAGTGGAACCCACAACTACAGTCCCCACCCCCACACTCCAGGCTGCACCAGCTGTGCCGCAACCCACTGCTGTTCAACCAGCCAAGGTATGGTACCATTGTTTAAGAACTAACATAATGTCAGTTGTATTGGATATGGGGATAACAGCAGGAAAATAGCTGTAAACCACCTCGATAAAACATAAACAAAGCCATGGTTTTCATAAAGTTGACATTTTCTAATCAATCCAAGGACCGTGTCTCGTTTCATAGCTGTAGTTGCAGCACCAGTCCCAACCCATTGCATGAAGACTAAAATACATCACAAGAAACTTGAAAATAGTATTCCAGTATTAAACCTTTAGAATGCAGAAAATTGCCTGCACCATCTCTTTTGGGGAAAAATGAGATTACTTGTGAGCAATCATTCAGAAGTTACTGTAAACATATGCAGGGAATTTCTATTTCAGTTTTTTGATGACTCCATGTGCTCTTTGGGCATGTATTATTTCCCAGTTGTTACTTGTAAGAATTTTTCATTTCTGTTACAAATTTTCATATCTGTTGTTAAAAAAATCAATTTTGAAGTTATCTTTACACAATTTCAGTTGCAAAACATTATCTCAGGTGACTACTAAGCTTTTATTGGAAAACTCACATGATTTCCCCTGGGTAATCCTGGATTTTTTCTTACTAGAAAGTCCTGGGAGTTTAAACAGGCTCCAGTCATGTGGAAACATGATTTCAAATAATTTAATTGTCTTTAAGTTGGCCTTATTTTTTGTCCTAGGTGAAGAAAGGAGTTAAACGGAAAGCAGACACAACAACGCCGACCACTCCTTTGGCCGGCCCATCTGAACTTCCACTTTCTGGACCCAAACCAGCAAAAGTACCAGCTCGACGTGAGTCTACAAGACAAATCAAGAAACCTACAAGAGACCTTCCAGAAGCACCCGCACCTGTGAGTACATGGACTGAGAATTGATATCCCATTCAATAATAATGAATTATTTTATTAATATTCAGTTATTCAATATATAAAATTGTGATCTGTAGGAACAACAACAATGTTGTGATTATACAATAGTTATAAATTAGTGTGTATATGTTGTATATTATTGACCCTTGAATGTTTATGGGGGTTATTTTGACCCTAAGACAGTGTGATTTGGGAAGTTCAGATGTTCAAAAAAGTTCATTCAAGACAATGTGATTTGAGAAGTTCAGAATTTCAAAACAGTCTGTTTACATTTGCACCCCCAAAAATCCCTAATATTTCCGTGCGGGAAACTCCCCCTCCATCCAATTTAGATTTTTTATAAGTCTCGAACTGGGTTTGCATTCTGCCCTAACACCTGCCCACCTGCCATTTTCACAGTGTCAATAAACAGCCTTTTTTGAAATTGGCAAGGATTAAGCCTTCTCAGCCCTTTATGATGAGCTCAGGCACCAGCAAATTGCCAAAATTTGAGCAAATTTAGGCAAGTTTTTTTTTCAAATTTGTCATCTTGCGAGCATCCTGCCATTCAGAATGTAAACAGAATAATGGCGAGTAGTGTCACATGATCAGCTATCAAAGCACATAATAAACGTATGTCATACCCAGTCCCCAAGGTTTATCCATGGAGAAATAACAGATGAAAGTGACCCCCACCTCCTCCCAGAAATGGTGTTTTTAATTTTTTTTTCATACATTTGCTTCTGTGGAAGACCCCCTTAAGGAGATAACAGACTTCACTATTTTTGCCATCAGTGCAGTAACGAAACATTGGAATGCTTGTGAAAATTTGAAACAAACCTGAGGGGGCTGAATTTTATTTTCATTTTATTTCCTCCTCTGCTCCTAACTTCTTGTCAAAAACATTTGTAAACCCGAACATAAGAATCTGTGGCCTTACATGTACTAGAGAAAGGGTGTTTATTCTAGAATAGTAAGGGTTGTTCCAGGGTCCTTGTATCCTCTTGCAGCCTCTATCTAATTTTATACATTGAATGTACATTCACATAAGTAATGTAGGAATACCAACAGGTTTTGAAGCCTGTTCCTTTGTTAACTTCTCAGTCAAGAGGAAAGAAAAAGCCCCTGTCAGAACAACTGAAGTATTGCAGCAGCATCTTAAAGGATATGTTTTCCAAAAAGCACTATGTAAGTATGTTGTTATTTTCAGGAAACATTTTAATAGGATATGTGGAAGTAGTTTCAACTATGTACTGAATTTGACCAACATTGTTTTAGCAAACTTACATAAAGTCCAAAGCAGGGCAGGGTGTGTTTACATAACTTAGAGTCAGTAATTTTGACAGGGCGTCCATGTCACTTAGTGATTTTCAGTGGGGCCCTGCTCAAAATTTTAATATTTAGATGGGATAGTTCTTAATTTACAGCCTGCACTTAAATATGTACGTCATTAGCTGAATAAGATTAAGATACAGTTGGTTTATTGTTTTCTGCTTGACAACAACGACAAGTACTATATTTCACCTTTCAGTGCAATATTAACAAGTTTGATGACGGTTAGAATCTGAGATGAAACAGGTGTTGGCCAGGTAGCCAGAACAATTGTGTGGTTGACTGTATATGTTCTTACAAGATAAATGGTTGTTTTGTCAGAGTTACTCATGGCCATTCTACAAGGCAGTGGATGCAGAAGCTCTTGGCCTGCACGACTATCATGACATCATCAAACAGCCAATGGACATGGGGCTCATCAAGGTTAGTGTCTGTCAGCAGTAAGAATGTCATTTGAAGGTTTGTGAGTTATTAGGAGTCATTTACTGTACAGTGGGGCTGGGCCCAACCTCTTGCATTCATTCATTCATTCTTCTTGCTTTCAAAGGTTTTTATTAACCTTTGAACCATTGTTTATGTAGTCAAATCGTTGTATTAAAACGGAAACACATTCTTTCTTATGCCTTCTGGAAAGTCCTGGAATTTTATTTTCTTCCTAGAAATTCCTGAAATTTTTCTGGAATTTTAGACTGACTCCTAGAAATTGAAATAAAGTCTCATAACTATTAGAATTATTGGTTTCTCATTTTATGTTTTGAATGTTTCATTAGATCTTTAACTTTATTTTGACTGCGTTCGAGTAAAACCTTTATGTGTCTCCCCAATGGTAATGCCACCTTTCCGAGCCAAAAGAGTCACTCTACATTAGATGATATAATTATAGTGACAGTCTCGACTGTACTGTTAATTCTTAATGGACTGCAAAGACAATTTTTGTGCCATTATACTGTGTGTACAGCTGGAATAAGGAGATGTTCTTAATGTATTGATTGATTGATTGCAGATCAAAATGGAAAAAAGAGAGTATAACTCTCCAGCAGAGTTTGCATCAGATGTCAGGTTGATGTTTAGTAATTGCTATAGGTATAACCCTCCTGATCACGATGTTGTCAACATGGCTCGACAACTGCAGGTCAGTTTACAATTAATTGTTGTCATCATTAAAAGCAGCAAAAAGAGTACCCTGAGTAATTTTATTTTCCACATAGAGATGTTTAGAACAGCATTTTTTTATCTACTGAAATTTATGTGGCACAACACAATGTTTTAGTATGAAATTTTTATGGGTTGCTGCTAGAAATGGGTCAAGTTTTCAAAACCATTCTATAAGATCAAATGCCAGTTTTGAAGGCTTTTGTTTTCCATATTTCAGGACTAACCTTCACTGTACCAATCTTTTAAACAGGATGTGTTTGAGATGAAGTTTGCTAAAATGCCTGAGGAGCCTGAACCCTTACTACCACCATCGCCAACCCCTCCCCCCGAACCCGAACCAACACAGTCATCAGAGGAGTCATCAGAGTCGGCTCCTGAAGACAAGGAGGCAGAACGGCAAGAGAAGCTCACACAGCTACAGCAGCAGGTACTGATCATTTCTATCTTCTCCTTACACTATCAATGCAAAAATAAGTTGTTTGTTTACAAAAATTAGACTACTCATCAGACGCTGGAAAATCTCTCACATAAAGTACAAAAGTCTCCCAAATTGCCAACATGTAGACAGCTGAAGAGGAATGAAAGGGTTATAGCTTGTTCTTTGTGTTGTCAATTTGTAATCCAATGGATTGATATTGTTTGATGATGCACGAAAGAAAAAATATTTTTCCGAGATTTGTTAGATTTATAGATGTAGTAGAACTTTGTAGTTTAGAAATGTAGAATTGGAAACTGTTCTAAGGACTACCAAGGAAAGAAATGCTAAATTATTATGTACAGTTATTGTGTTTTCAACTTATGAACCTGTTGAATGACTGATGAAATTGATACTAGTACAGGGGTTTCAAAAAGATGAACCAGTAGGAGTTGGAACAGGCAGAGTAGGAGTTGGAGGTTTATTGAGGGCTAGAGATACTTGCACAGACAGAGTAAAACTATGGTAGAAACAGGTGTTGGAAATGAGACTACTTAGTTAACTTCGCTTGCGATGTGCGACGCCTTGTTTTGAAACCCATGTAGTATAAATAAATATATACAACCACAAACTTTGCACCCAGAAAACATACACTCTTCTCACCCATTAATTACAGAATTATAGGATTATTCAGTAACATGCAGTGTGTGAGCATAAATAGTGAACTTAAATCTTTATCTCAATTTCAGCTGATTTCAGTGCATGAGCAACTGAGCCAGTTGACAGGTGAAACTGTACTTGTGAATAAGACCAAGAAGAAACCTCCCAAGAAAGCGAAAAAGGAAACTGTCGCACCACCAGCGGCGACAAGCACCAAGACACCGAAGGCTCAGCCTGCCACAAAAAGCAAGGCAACCAAAGCTCAACCAAAAGCTGAAAACAAACCCAAAAAACAGAGTGCATCCAAACGATCAGCTAATAGCAAGTAAGCTCCATATTTGAGTTTTTCAAGTATTGCATAAATACTGTATTTTGCCATTTGCCATGGTTAGGATGGAACCATCATAGTTTCTGTAATTCTAATTTGGAACAATTTTTTGTTCTAGAATTGCAGCCAAAAAGAAAACAATAGAACCTGATAGTGATGATGAATTCTCAGCCAAGCCGATGACTTATGACGAGAAGCGACAGCTCAGTTTAGATATCAATAAATTGCCAGGTTGGTTTTCCTTTTGAATATATTGAATATAGTTTATTTTGTATTAATTTGATGATGTTTCGGAGTAGTCTCATTAGTATGGTTAGAATGGTTCTGATTAGATAATTTGCAGTTTGTAGATGTTTTTATGTTTTTAAAACTTATTAACACAGCTGGGACTCTAAAATGTGTATCTTTTTTCATTTCAGTTTTGAATGACTTTTGCAAGGTCTTGTCAACCCTCCCTGAAATGAAAAACACACAAAAAAGTCTGACTTTCCCCTCTTTTGTTGCAGGAGATAAACTTGGCAGAGTTGTTCACATTATTCAATCAAGAGAACCTGGGCTTCGGGACTCCAATCCTGATGAAATTGAAATAGACTTTGAAACATTGAAACCTTCCACTTTAAGGGAATTGGAAAAATATGTGCAGTCTTGCCTGAGAAAAAAACATAAACCAGTGGTTAAAAAGGCAAAGAATGCGGAGGAGAGAGAGCAAGAGCAAGCTCGCAAGAAGGAAGAACTAGAGCGAAGGCTTCAGGTAACATTAGGCTACAAGTTAATATGGCAGTATGATGCTTTGTTGCAGTGGCGATGTTCAGTAATGTTGGGTGGTTGGGGAATTCACAGCTTTACTGGTTGTGTATGTAGTTGATGTTTTTCAGCTGGGTGCGCTGATGTTTGGACCTTGCATTTTTTCTTACCAAGGATGTCAGTGGAAAGCTGGGAGGAACAGTGCAGCCCAAGAAACAGCAGAAAAAAGGTTGGTATGGACTTCCTTATCAGCTGCAAGGGCTGAAATACCAGTTGAAGATCTTATGGTTAATTTTAGGCCAGACATACCGTTACTTTGGCTGGTCAAATGTAAACTTAACTTCTAACCCTTGCAACTGTCTCATTCTTGGTCTCCATAGGGCCACAGAAACAGTTCTTTAATATTTTGATTTACGGATTTTTTGACAACAAGTTAGGAGCGGAGAAGGAATAAAAATAAATATAAAATTCAGCCCCCTCAGGTTCATTTCAGATTTTCAAGAGCACTCCAATGTTTCATGGCACTGATGGCCAAATAATGAAGTCTGTTATCTCCTTAACTGGGAAATCTGTTTTAAGCATGGAAAGTCACAAGGCAGGAATGAGGACTAGTGTGATAAACCCTGATTAATCTGAAATATAACTCATAATTAAAAATGTAGAAAGTAAATGGAAAATGAAGAGTTTATTTTTTCCCAAAATCCGGAAATTTAGGTGAGGAGGATCCGTAAACCTAAATATTATTTAAAAACTGTGGCCTAGTTATTATACTAGTCTAATCTCAGGTTAGGGAACTAGTAGGGCATGCTCTGTACCATTGAATAATGATTTCATTTTATTATTCACTGATTGCAATTTTGTACTTTTTAAACAAGAATTAAAAACTTTTGAAACAGTGATCAGTGGCACTTTGGTTCAGTCATAATAGCTGACTTTGCTTTGTGCACATTTTTGCATTGTTTTTTGAAAAGAAAATGAAAACTTTTGAATTCTGATAAAAAGTTTGCACCAAACGCTTGTACTCCACTTTAAAAACAAGCAAAATATATTGTCATCATACCGATTTTAAATAAGTGATTGGAAACTAAGGACATTGTTGATTTGCAATACATCATTTTTTAACTGGATCATTGTAAAATGTGGTTTTGAAAAAAATTAAAGAGTTCCTCAATTTTAACGTCTGTGTTGTTCTCCTCAGACTCACAAGCTATTCTAGATGTTGTTGGCAATGACACCCGCCCATCAAGACTGAGCGAAAGCAGTAGCAGCAGCGGGAGCGGCTCAAGCAGCAGTTCAGACTCTGATTCTAGTTCGGGTTCATCTAGTTCTGGAAGCAGCTCTGATTCCGAATCAGGTAGTGATACGTGAAAATCAGAGTGTGATGTAATTTAGTGTAAAGTAATAGTTAGGTCTCTGTGTCGAGGCTGGAAGCCAACCAGGTGCTAAATAGAATAGGAACAATGAGCTGGAAAAGCACAAACAAGGGAATAACAGTTAATATCATTTTACTTGTTTTACCCACTCTTTTCTTTGTATTATCACATATGGATGAGACTTGAACACTTTAACGAATGAATAATTACAAACCCTGAGAGTGCTAAATACTTCTTTGTATGATTTCTAATATTATATTATCAAAGGGCTATTAAAATGTCAGAGATAAATGTAACTTGTCTGTTCGTGATCATCTAAATGGTGATCAATACAGTATTAATCGCAGCTCTGTTACTGCATTACTCCATACATTATTTTTCATTGCTACACAATCCTGGAGGTTTGTTTATGGCTGCCACCAATCATACACTGTACACAAACAGAGTACATATTGTCGGAATACAAATGTAACCAGTTGTGATTGATGTTTCTGTAGATGTGTACTTTAGTATTTATGGTTGAAACACCAGCCTTGACTGCTGGAAGGTACAGCTCTATTTAGAAATAGGATTTATCGATGGCATCCAAAAACAAATTTTTAAAAAATCGTCAACAGGGGTGGAAACTAACTTGTTTTCAGCACCGGCAAGCCAGCGGCCCGACAAGAATTTCACTGACCCGCAGTAAATTGTATTTTTTTAAAATCTAATTTGTGTTTGTTAACTTAAGATATGCATTTTGAATGTGCTCAAGGCTTAACTGGTCTTTCTGAAAGATGAAGCTCACCTTGTCCGGCAGTGAACATCCTCTAGGTAACTAATCTAGGATGTAGGATCCATAGATTGCATTGTACATTCTTCATCACACATAATAGATAGGAATACAGATAACTCTAATAGATTACAAAGTTCATTTCTAGTCCAAAAGTTAATTTCACATTGTAAAAACACTTGACGAGTTATAGTACATTACAATACCATCACATACTAAAACAACAAAATCAAAAGAAACACAAGTGTGTGTATTTATTTCTGTGTAACACACAGGCCAGACAGGCTGGTGCTCTTTGAAATCTACTGGCCCGAGGTGAAATTTGGCAGCCACGGGCCGGCTGACGTTAGTTTCCATCCCTGCATCAAGTTGTGTAGCAATGAAAAAAAGTGACCAATAAATTATGGCAGAGATCATCTTGCTCTGTGGACTTAAAATTACATCATGATTATATATAGGGTGATGTCACACAACACGTTTTTCACTATTCAGCAGTGTCCACGATGTGATGAGAGTTGACAAGTTGTGACTTTTTGCTCTAACTTTTGGATCTTTTCAAGCTGGTCTCATTCTTTGAAATTTGTTGATTTCTGGTGATATTACTGACGTTGATTTAAGAGTGTTAGATATTGCAAAACTGACATTCTGTGTAAAAACCTGTATTAATCTGGTGCATACAGAACTACATGTAAATGTTTGTAATAAAATTAAGCACTTGCTCGTTGGCTCCAACAGTTAGTAGTTGGAGTCCAATACCTTCATGCAAAATTATTATCTTTAGTTAACCAAAATCCAACCCTTTTTTAAGTGAGTTTGCAAGTGTCTGGTGTAACTGAACCTCGAGTTGACTGCTGTCCTTTGCTGTGGAAGCACTGAATTTTGTGTCATGTCACCTACATCCTGTGTCTGAACATTTTGGTTAAAGAATCTGTACAGATTTTTCCATGATTAATTCAGTTGTTACACTGGCAATGGACCTAAAAACTGCCAATAGTAACAAAAAGGTCATGAAAAGCTGTTTTGTGTTACATCACCTTTAATTAAGTAACTGTAAGTATTCTCTATCCTTTTCTATTGATGACCCTCTGTCTCAAGAATGTTCTGAGATTCAGACATAATTATAGTTAAGTTTGGCGAGTTCTCTATTGTAAGTCTCTTGCCATACTGATTTTCTCTGAAATGTTCTTTGAAAATGTATGGATCCCGCTAAAGATAATACACTGTGTTTGTACACATTAAAGCTGTTGTCAGAAATGAACTTCCAAAATAAGAACTGCTTTTATCAGTTGAGTATAATGTGATAAGGATTTTTTATGATTAGAACATTCATCCATTTTGCAACAAAATCAGGTTTCAATTCTATATTCTGCTTCCATAAACAATTGGCTCAGTGGGAAATTTTCAATATTTCAAAATTGCATTAGAGACATAGGCTGAAAAGTGGAATATAACAACAGAAATCAAACTGAACCTGAGCAGTAAACAAATAAAAATGATTTTTTGTTTTAATATCCCTAAGCCTCTCTTGCAAATTGGAATTTAAGAGATCATAGCTCTATTTATTTTGGTGTTGATCGAAGTACGTTTAACCCCACCTCCTCCTCCTCCTCTTCCCCCTCCCCTCCCCCTTCCTCCCCCCAGGACATTCATCTTGCTATTTCAAAATGGAAAACCCAGTTCCAAACTTTCAGACTTTTCATAGGCAGATCAGGAATGTCAGCTGTCCCTATTGTCATGGCAACTGCAATTTTTATTGGCATTTTAAGAAAGGATTCGAGCTTTTTAGAAAAATAATCTAAGAAACTTTATTGAACTTTATTTTTTATCAAACTTTATGTTAGATTTAATCTAGTTAAGATCATTTTTGGCCATTTTGTGAAATTCAAATCAATTCTAATTAATACATTTTCTGGCACCAACAAAAAATCCAGGGAGGCCATTGTAAACCTTGTCATAAGTCCTTGAATTCCTTGAAAATCATAGAATTTGGTTGGCAAAAGGTTAAGGCCTTGAAACTATTACAAACCATGAAAACTAGCTTTTTTGGTGAAAGTCCTTGAAAAGTCTGGATTTTGTTAGTCTAGGTTGTACAAAATACTTTGCCATCGGCAACCAGAGTTTTAAGTGCGACACCTTTGATTACACTCAGTTAATTTTTTGCACATGGGATGGTCCTCGAAAAAACCTGTCTGAAGCCCTTGAAATAGTCCTAACTTGAAGTATATTTTTTCATCCTGCCTAAACCCTGTAACAAGACCAGCCAAAAGATAGGTATAATTGGTCATTAGCCATCTGTTTAAAAATGTTAACAAGGGTGTGAATGCAGCCACTGCTCCTGACCCC
>JAOEHT020383706.1:0-17611 GCA_025448195.2 Parazoanthus atlanticus | reverse complement strand
TAATAATAATAATAATAATAATTATTATTATTATTATTATTATTATTATTATTATTATTATTATTATTATTATTATTGTAACTTTATTTAACGAGGGTAACACATAATAGTAAAAACTCAACAACTAGTGGCCCTAGAATAGGTAAAAGTTTACAAGGTTAAAATTGGACTGGCAATCTATCAAACTGTCTGCTTATTTACAATACGAACTATAGAAGAACTAGAAGTACACAAGACAGGAATAAACTGTCTACCAACCTATTTGCCTGCCTGTTTAAACACAAAACGAAGACCTAACTCTGGGGAGGATCCAGGATTTTACTGAGGGTTGGTTCGGAATGAGCTTAGGGGGGTTCAATTATTGTATTTTTCAACAAATTTGTTACTACTTTCGTCTAAATCTACGTGTTTTATACATTTTTTCTTGGGTTTAAGGGGTTCGATCCAACCATGTGAACCACCCCTGGATCCGCTACAGCCATGGATAAACTGTAAATCAGCTCTGCCTTGATAATGAGTAGCACGGCTACTCGAAGCATTGCCATTAAACGTGCCCCCAAATGATGTTGTTGTAACAGCCCTGCATTCAGATTGACACCAAGAGTGACGTCCATCACATGCATCTTTAAACAAGAAATCCAACATCGAGTCAGTAGACTACAGTTTATCTTACGTCGTGTGGTCTTTTGCACTCAACAGAATTTACTTCTTTAACGAAGCCAAGAATGCAATTCTATTTACAATTTTAGACAAAAAACATTCTTACACAAAACTTAGAAAGCAAAACTCGTTTATCACTCTGTTCTGAGACAAGTATTGTTGTAACTTTTCAAAGCGTTTAAGAGCGGCTGTCAGTAAATATCAAGAATCGGTGGTCATTCGTGAAATTTTCGATTTCCTCATATTTTGCCTAAAGACCCCTTTGGTAAACTATTTTTGAAAATCACATTAGAAAGTTCAGCCGATTTTTATTTTTCGAGAAATCGAGAAAAGCTGAATTTGGCGATCCACACACGCTGAGGGAGAGACCTCTCACGGCGAAGGAGAATAATAGTCTGCGTGGAGGCTAATATTATCATTGTTAATGAGTTTCTCTTGAAATAATAAGAAATTTCAGCGAGAACACAGCATCGTCACAGTTTTGGATTTTAGAAATGCAGGCAACAAATGGAACGCATGTTATTGACCCGATCCGGGATTTTATTGATCCGATCCGATCCAGATTTTGTACCTGCCGTTGAAAAAGACCCAGTTTTCTGCAAGGGCATTCTCGTTTTCGACCCAGGCGAATGCATTTTTGCATAAACGCTGTTTATATTTCTGCAGTTACTTGAGATTATTTCTAAGATTTGTAATTTTCAAGTTCTTGTTGAAAACAACTTTTAGTTTTACACTTTGACGGTTTCCCGCTCAAATTCGGTTTCGTTTTGTATTTTGAAGGTTTTGCCCACGCTCAATCTTCTCCCGAAAACATGCTTCACGGGAGTTTCTTCATTCACTTCAAAAATGGAGCAAGGAAAAAAATGCTTACAATGTGGCAAGAGTCAGTTCTTCGAGAACTTAAGAGATGTTTCCTGTTAACACCACGGCTACAAAAAATTCCAATCATTTTGTAAAATTTTCCAACTTTTTTTTAATTCTCCAAGAATATTTTCAAACATATTTGAACACTCCAAAGATTTCTAAAGAATTACCGAAAACTTCCGATGATTTTCTGAAGATTTCCGAAGACTTTACAAACGTTGCGGAAGACATTCGTAAATTTTTCATGCCCTTTCCAAAACATTTTCAAGTAAATGAAGTTCCCGGATGTATGTGCCAAGTTTGGTTTTGGATCAACCAAACAGAAGCCAGTATTTTTAATTTTTATAGGTGTGGTATTAATTGAAGAATCAAATCGCTCTTTCCTTGACGTGCAACTTGTATGGAACCAAATCAAAAATATAGTCGAAGTACGCGTACTTCAAGTCGCTCCAGCCGCCTACTGACAAAACGGTCTTTTATAAGTATGTCACCAGAGACGAATAGCATCTTTCTTAGCACACTAAAAAACGAGCCGTTAATCCAATTTTGGCAAATATCAATCCTGATATAGATTTGCATTTTAAAACGTTTCTATCCCAGAACCGTCGCTTAATTCCGAGACGCGAGTGCATCGCAGGAAATATCGTACAATTTATTGAAAGTCTCGTAAATTTTCAGACTTTTCAGTAAGTTTCTTTAGTTTTGCTAAAATGCCAAAAACGATCAATCTGCGATGTTTTAGAAATCTGCCTCAATGTTGCCTATGCAACGTAACTTTTCGCGCTGTGTCACATATATTAGGCCGCTTAACTTTAACCATGGGTTAGGCCAAATTTCAAAGAGCATTTTCTTCACCAAAGAATTTGTTTCAAATTCATATAAAATACTGTTCGGACTTTCCTTGGAAACCCAATTGCTAAACCGAAAATGGCAGCTCATATCAGACTATAAAGGTAGTAAACACAAACATGGGTTAAATATTTAACCCTGGGATAGCGCTAATCGGCTTTCGAACAACTCGGCCCAGTACACTAACTCTAGGTGAATTTCAGTGACGTCACGTTCGCCGTTGCCTAGCAAAGGCCTGCCGCTTAAAACTTTATAAATTCAAGTTGCATGACCTTTCTGACGTCGGCATCGTGATCTACCCTTCATCCTACATAAATATATTACTTTCATGCCAATCTAATTTTTGCCCTTGCCAAAAAATTTCAAGGAGTCCCCTTTTTGTTAAAATGTCAAAAATGACAATATTTCAGTAGATTACATCTAGGTAGATTTCGGTGAGGTCACATTTGCCGTTTCCTAGCAACGGCTTGCCAAAATTGGAATAACGGGGTGTTTTTGGTGCGTTTTTTAAGAAAACATGTACGCTTTTGTACAAATATGAACACTTGGCGTCAAACTATAAAGTATACGTGACCCTGCAGGACAAGCTACGTCGGGTACACCACTCTGCACGCAAACCCCAGTTTTTGTACTTCTAGAAGCCTAGCTGAGTTTCAGACTCTGTCTCCGTTGGCTGCAACGGGGCTTCGCTCGAAAGAGAGAATTCTAGTCTGATAAGGATTGATATTATTATTATTATTATTATTATCATTTTTGTTGTTATTATTACTTTTTTATTTTATCGTTATTACTGTTTTGTTCTTAGCAAGTTCTTAACCCCATTCAGGCTGGGCCTTTTTGGAGTTCCTCTGACTGGTCGAGGGGGGGGGCGGGGAGGAGCCAGGGATCGAGGTTGGATGGATATCAGTTATAACAAGTTAGATGTAATCTGCAATAAAAAAGAGTTGTGGAAAAACCCTTTACTGCTATTTCTCGATTGCAAAACGAACAGTGCCGTTGAAGAGCTCGACTCAAAACAAAATGGCGTTCGTCTAAAAAATTTTGGGAAGTACAACTAACGTTTTTGTAGCTCTGACACCGAGTATTTGCGAGCCCAACTAAATATTTGAAGAGAACAAAGTATCGTTAATGAGCTTCCAAACTTTGTTTATTTTGACCAGAAATCTTATACCCTCGGAGTTATGGCTCATCAAATATTGCCCAAATTTCGTGTTTCGCTAAAAGTGTCGAAGTTTTAATGTTTCTGACGGCTCGAAAACCAGGAAAAGATTAACAGATATAATGATATTTTTAGCTTTTTGAAAAGTGCAAACGATGAATATTATCCTGTAACAGTGAGAAGTGTATAACGAATCCCACTTTTGTGTGCGAGCGTGCTGAATATGCACAATTTATCTCAATTTCCAATGGCCACCGGCGTGTGTCGATCGCCAAATTCAGCTTTCTCGATTTTTCGAAAAATAGAAATCGGCTGAACTTTCTAATGTGATTTTCAAAAATAGTTCACCAAAGGGGTCTTTCGGGCAAAATATCAGTGGGGAATCGAGAATTTCACGAGTGACCGTTGATTCTTGATATTTACTGGAAGCCGCAATACTTACTGGTAGTCACAATAATTACTTATACTTCTACTAGATATGGTCGTGAGTTTTCATCAAAATGGACGAAAACATCAAATAATTTTATCAATGACACAGTCAACTGCATGCATGCACTGGAGCATTCAAATGACAGCTGTTGGTAAATTGTGTCAACCCTTTTAATCCCGAGAGTAAAATGTCGTAACTATTCAAATGACATGGGTAAGAACAAAAAATGTAACTGTTATTGCTAACATTATTTTTTATTTATTAGAACTTTTGATCAATTCAGAAGCGGGAGATAATTGACATACAAGACCACTTATCGGCTTTAAATGAATCTACCGGTAAACATTTACTGTCATAGAACCGCTTTTTCTAAATCCTCTCAAGTCAAAAACGTTTTTGAAAACCTTTCAAAACTAAGACAGAGATATCCTTAACAATAATAATAATAATAATAATAACGTTCTTGGGGCATTATCAAAGCTCAATGCTCTTGCAATTTTTAACAAAAATAGTGAAAAAAAAATATAAATTTGAATAATTATTTACAAGCTTACATATCGTATTTATTCGAATAAGCGCCCAACCTCGAATAAGCGCCCACCTCGAATAAGCGCCCACCCTGAAGGCCAAAAAAATTAATAAGCGCCCAGCCTTGAATAAGCGCCCCACCCCTCCCCCATAAAAAATCGTAAATATGAAGTTGGAAGAATTAAAGACGCTGCACCCGAGACCTCGTTGATTGACGTTAGTGACAATGAAATTGAGGTCGTTTGAAGAACCTTACCTGAGACTGTAAACTTTGTTGTTCGGCATTGTACAGAGACTGAAACATCCAATGCAAAGTTTAAATTATGTTCTGTTATATCTTTACGTTTAGTTCTTTCTTCTTTGCTGTGTTGATGGAAAATAAACTTACTGAAAATGGTGAAAATTTAATAAGCGCCCAACCTCGAATAAGCGCCCACCTCGAATAAGCGCCCGCCCTAGAGGTCCAAAAATTAAATAAGCGCCCAGGGCGCTTATTCTTATAGGAAATCATACGGTTTCGAGTGCAATTTGGAAAAACTAGTGGGTTTTCAGAGTTAAAAATTGCACGAGCCTTTAGTCGAGTGCAATTTGAGTTCTTTGAAAATGCACGAGTTCAAATTTATTCCAAATTCACGAGAAAAACCATATGATTTCCTTTTAATAATATACATGAAAAAATTTCGACAGGAACTGACGTCTGCGAGAATATAAAATAAATTTATTCAACAAACCTCGAAGCATATGAAACAAAAACTTTAAAAGTCCAACCCAAAGTGAAGATACAGCAGACGAATGCTGCTTAGAACTCGAATTTTTTTGTTCATACAGTACAAAAACTTTGACTCACCTCCACACGTAAACAAAATCTCCGCTCCTCTCTCTTGTGAAAAACAGCAAAGAAAGGAAACAGTTGACATGCGCGCGCAAACATTTTCCCGCCACTTCGACAACGTACGCACGACAAGCCAGTGTCTGGTCACTAAGTTTTTAGCATTTTTGTTTCATTTTGCTCGAAATTGCTCAATCCTGTAAAAAACTCCCCTTAATTTAATTATTTTTTTAATGCCAATCACAGGAAATTTGCACTAAATTTCCTGTTTTCTGCACTAAATTTCCCTTTTCTGCACTAAATTTCCTCAAAACTGCACTGCTCTTAGCCAATCAGCATCGAGAATTTTTTTTTCATGTATATTATTAGAATAAATACGGCATTTGAGTTACGCGTCGCCATTTGGTAAAGACCGAAGTTTTTCATCAAGAGGTTCAGCGTCCTGACTCGTTGTTTTGGAATCAAACCGGTCAATATTAAATTATACAACAACGTTTACTCATTTGTTTTCAGCAGATACAGTTTTAATATGACTTGTAAGTTTGTCAAAAGTATGAAGAAGCAGTTTAAGGAGGTCCGTAGACACGAGATAAAGAAAGGAGAACAGAGACGTTGTGGTCGAGGCAGATCCACTCCATTTGGTCGTACTTAAAATCAGACTTGTATTTCCAGAGGACATTTGGAAGTTTCCACCACCGACTGAGGAATTATTCTTGGTGAATGGTGCGATACTCTGCGGCCTTTTCGCAAAATGAGCTGTCAGCAGTAACATAGTAAATTCGAGTCTTAGCGAGGGGCTAAATGAGATGAAAACGCGCACTCCAAAATGAGATGGGAATGCCCTCTCTGAAATAAAATGCGCAGACGCATCTGATTTTCTGGTGCCCGTGCGCATATCATTTTGCATTGCGCATGTCATTTTAGTGTGCGCATGTGCATATCATTTTGGCGTGCGCAGGAGCATCTCAGTTTGGGTTACGTATGTGCATCTCATTTTGGGGTAGGAACACACATCTCTTTTTGCCCCTTACCGAGAATCGAGAAAATGTTTGGATATTTTGAAAGTTTAGGTTGGTGCAAATACCAAAACGTACATCGCAAAATCATTTTTAAGAGCTCCTATCCTCCACATGCTTTTGCAAGTTTCAATAAGCAATATGTTGGTTTCAACTATCTTTCTGCCTTCTTCAAAGAACGCTCAGAAAATCTACATCTACATTGTTTTAGTCGGCAAAATCCGAAGGACATCACGCCAACTGTGAAATAAACTAAGTATACAATTTACACAGGACGGTAATAAATACTGTCAAATAAATCAACTGTAAATACATATAATTACATAGCCAAAACTAATATTTATAACCAGTTAGTTGTTTCCTGTAGTACCTAAAGTTAGTTTCCGATACGAAGGTATACTTTAAAACCAAACGTTGTAGTCCAAATCTCCACAAATTGAGGACATGCAGCGAATAACATAAATCGCAAATCTTTGAATATGTTTTATAAACGGATATCTCAGATATTATGGCAAAAGGTTTGAAAACACGTCCATGAAATTCGTGGGCTTAGCATTTGTTGGTCGAATGACTCTTTTTTCTCACACTCCTTCACTTTACTTGGCTTGAACGGATTATGCGGTTAAAGGACGAACAATTAATTTCAAGGAATTACTGAAGAATTATCCGATTTTTGAAACTACACAACTGCTTAAATCTAGTAATGTTCTTACAATGACAACTTCACAAACAGAGCAAGCACCTATTCTAGCTGCATCTACAACATGTATTCGTAAAGACAGAGCCGTTATTGCACGCTTTGTCGGTCTTTCCGTAAACACGAACTAACCTTTTCCAATAGCAGATGATCTGGGCGACGGCTTTTGATCTATCCGAAACACTGGCTTGGAGAACGCAACGCCGTCCTTCTCAGTTCTATCCGTAACGGTTTCAGTCTCTCAAGTGGTGTGCATACTGATGATAAGATTGTTTTTCTTTTGTTTCCATACATGCGCACTCATTTCTCAGATTTATTTTCCACCAATCACATTTCACTTATCACGCATTCTTATAGCTAAAGGCACGCTTTAACGTACAATGCTGACTCCAACAACAGGAATTAAACAAATTCACTTCTTACCTTTTCATTTTTGTGTTCGCAAAGCATTGTTCAATTGCATGAATAAAGCAACTGTTTGAATACAGATTACAATTCATAAATATTTCTATGATTTGTTATTTGAGATGTTTCAATGTCTACCGTTGCAAATCAGTATCTGATTTTGGTTTGTTTTCACAGTTTTGTCGAACATATCTTATCCCAACAATTGATATTCATGGCAATGAAGCTAACCGTGTTGCAACCTGTCAGAAACAACAATTCTTATTTCTTGCTTCTTGAAATATCTCCTAAAGCTCCTCTGAAGTCAAATATGTTATCGGCAGGGCCGTAGCAAGGCAAAAATTATATGCATGGAGGCCGACTATGGCAGCCTCGAGAAAAAGATAAATTCGTGCAGGAAGGATCACGAGCGCTCCAAAGCCAAAAGCGCGAGTTCCCGGAAATGTTTGGGGGATGCTCCCCCAGAAATTTGTTAATTAAAGGGCCTCTGAGATATAATTTCTTGCATTCTGGGAGCAGTCTGAGATATAATTTCTTGCATTCTGGGAGCAGTTTCTAGCAAGTTTAAACGGTACTGAACTGACAGATAATTGATCTTGTGCCGGAACTGCAGGGCACTAATTAGGGGTTGCAGACACGCCGGTTTTCTCACGAGTTTGTGAAAAATACTAGTTGTAACAGTCCTGTGTTAGTGTTGTATCTGATGTTTAAGAAATGGTCCATGCTTAACGTGTGTCTATCGAGTTACGGATGAAGTTTGGAGAGCACGAAGAAGCGTTCGAGTGACAAGAGGGGAAGCCGAGCTTCTCGAGTGCTCTCCCAAAATCCTACAGCTAATGCATCCACAACTCGATAGACGCACAGCCAAGCTTGGACCACTTCTTTTAGAACATTGCCACCACTGTCATATTTAGTATTTATGATACCGGCCGACCGGGTTATTTTTATAGTTAATTTCTGTGGCAAAGTTTGGTAGCTCCCCTTCCATTTCTTGATTGTCACCTTCCTTCCTTACTTTATTTTCCACTTGGAAACCTTTTTAAAAGCACTTCCTTGGTGGTTGAAAGCTTTCCAGATATGCTTTCGTACGTTGGGGTTTAGAGGCGTGCGTCTATCGAGATTTAGTTGCACGGTCGTGCCATTCAAAAACTGCGTCAAGTTCTAAATGTACATATAACTTTTCTTATATATTGGAGTGATATCTGCTAACATATCCAGAACACATTTATAGTACAATAGTCTTGTTTTGTGTACAAAAAAGACAACCCAATACAACCGCGTCAACCTAGCTACGGCCCAGTTGTGTACTTCTCCACGGAAACTTTGCCTGTTCTCAAGCACGCAAATGACTTTCAATAAAACAAACACAAAAACGTCCCCTGTTCTTCTCTCCGTTCTCGTGCACAGTATATTCGATAACTACAATAACATTCTGGACAGGAACTCGTAATTGGATAAAAGAACTAGCACCTAGGAAACCAGATATCCTTTGTAACTTCAAATACAGTCTTTGTGAGGCTTGCGACCCCAAGAATACATTTATTTGGCCTCATTCTTTAAAAGCAAACCAATAATCTGCTTTGTTCCGAATGAAATACTCAAAGTGCAGAAACATTTGAAACAGTTTTGCTAACTTGGGAACGAAACTTGGAGAGATATAGATCTCGGGGAGAAACAAAGAGCAGTGTTCCGTGATGTTTAACGTAATTAACTGATATTTTGGCACCTTGAAAATATTTCATTTACATCAGTGGAAATCCAATAAGGTTTATAACCATGCAGTACAATACAAAACAAATGTTCAAGTGTTCACAATTCTTGAAATATATATATCACAATAGTATGGTGTATATAATCACTTAGTTAATATATAACAATTCACTTATGTGGTTCACCTACATCAAACAGCAGGGTTTATTTATCAGTCATATATCTAAACTGTGTTTGCTTTGTTCAAAGTATGTCAATCATTTTGTTTGCTTAAGCGAGCCGTCAGGCCTAGTTCAGACACCATGCTTTCATTGCAGTGTCATCGGACCAAGCTCAGATATTTCCATTTAATTCCATTTGATCTAGTCAACTGAAAGCACGTCGAACGTGAAGCGCGATGTCTAAATTTACAGATCCAATTAAGCTCAGTGCTAGAATTAAGCTCGGTAAAACTGAACATGCGGAACAGTTCATAGACTGCAAGCTGTCTCTTCCTTTTCCTCAACATTTTGATTTTCTCGATTCTGAGGGAAAGAAAGAGACAGATAGTTGTCGTGAAATGTCAAACTATCACTAACTGTACTGTCAAGTATCGTTTTACTAGAAACACGCAACTATACATCTGCATGGAATCATGGTGTGGAAAGTTTAGTTAACCATAGTTCGATTATTTGACTATTTAGTTTCCTTAAAGTGGGCTGCACTCTTGTTTGTTTTTTTTATGAGATTTTTTTTATAAGAACGTCGAGGCTGAAAATGGACAAAACTTAAAAACATATTAAGAACATAACTCAGGCTGAAGTTTAGTAAGAACATTTGATTCCACCTGTTTCAAAATGAGCAAAATCTGGTATCTTTATCGGTAGCTCTTCTCCTCTCTGACTACCAACCTTGGTAAAACCTTGCTCAAAGGTCGATTTTCACGAACAATGCGCCAAGAAGCTTTATTTCAATATGTCATCTGTTGTAACAAAATACCAACCGCAAACTATGCTCTATATTTAAAAACACATTCCCTGATCACGTATGCATCATATTGCAACATGTAATTTTTAAAAGAACACTTCGAGAACGTTTTGAGGCTCAAATCGCCAAAAATAAGAACGCTTCAGCCTTAGTTCAAAATTAGACGTTCTTATACATGTAAAAGAAAGGGTGTAGTCTTTCAGCTGGTAAGCACGTGGTTTTATGTTAATTATGGCTGGTAATGCGACGTGTATGCACAAGAAGAGGACAAAGAAGATTCCAAAAGATCTTTCGCAACAAGACCATCGCTGAATGTAAAAATGGTACGAAACACGTATATAATTTCTATGTAAGTATTTCAACTAATTCTTCATCGTCAGTATTTTGACAATCAAATTGTTTTAGAAAAAAGATTAGCGAGTGTTCATATAGACGAAAATTTGGTAATCTTCCTTTGAATCAAGTCACTGACGACCGACCAGGTCGCGTCGATACGCACAATAAGTTAGTAAGAAGGAAATAAGTTAATGAAAATAAGGAATAAGGTATTCATTAAGTGGCTCGTGATCACTCAAGATTGCTAGTCCAGCAGCAGAGCCTGTAACTGCTGTAATCCGGAAGCGTTACCTGGATCAAAGGTTAGATTATTTTCTGACAGGAATCGTGCGAGAGAAAAAGGAGTACCTATGTGCTTTGACTGTAGGTGATACTGGTTGTTATGGGATTTTCTAGATAGACGGCAGTTCGCGGTCATTTCAAGACGAATTAAATTATAGTGCAAAACTAAAAGAGACAACTTTAAAATGTCAAAGAAAATAAAATAAAACCAAATCAAAATATTCCAGTTAAATCCTTGATATCGTAGCTGGTTCAAATTTTAATTTGACGGTATGTAAATTTGATTTATCACTAATATAGAATCAGTTTTACAGTTTTGTTTCCAATTCTTTTGTTCCAGGGATCGCGCAGCTATTTTGAGATTTGAGGGAGGAGCGGGGGGGATTTGTGACTCAGAGTTGGGGCTGAAGAGACCTTTTCTCAGTAACTTTTTACAATTTTGAAAATATTTGGGGGGGGCTAAACCCCCCAGCCCCCCCCCCCCATTCCGTGGTCCCTGTGTTCGTTTGTATCTGTAAGAGCCGTGTGTATGTGTATGTATATCCGAGTGGAGTAAATGCTTGAGTTCAATATAATCTCCGGCGTTATCGCACAAGACGTTCGTTTAGCTGGAGGTCGCAGTGTTACTGTAATATATTGTCCATTACAATATCAAACCATCTTAACTGAGTAAAGACTTGTCTCGATTGGGAGACATTTATAGTATTTATGGGTGGATTTTTTTTACATGCAATGCGCGATGATCTGAACGGCTGAAAGATTTTCCACATACCGGGCAGGAAAATGGCTTTTCACCCGTGTGTCGGCGATAATGCCTCTTCAATTCGCCTATGCGTCGGAATCGCCACGCACAGCTGCCCCACGAACAACGAAAAAGCTTTTCACCTGTGTGAATCTTTTTGTGATTCCGCAGCTGCGAGCTTAGTATGTAGCGCTTGTTGCAACCAGGAAAAACACAGCGAAACTTATAACAGTCCACGGACCTTGTGTACAGCGGCAGACCTTCTTCGCACGGATTGGAATGCTTGTGTGTTTGATCTCCATTAGTTTTGGTGGTTGGTTTATTGTAAGCGCCTCTTGGGTGCCACTCAACCGTGTGTCGTGGCGTTGATCTGATCAAAGGCCCCGTAAAGGGAGACGTTTGCCCTGAAGCACCGAGATCAAATGTGAACGTTTGTTCTCCTTTCATCTGGTGCTTGTCTTTGTTCGAAGAAAACTGAGAATTGTGTATCGCTGGTGGCATGTATAGTTCAAATTCGCTCAGTGTCTGAAAGAAATAGTAAAAGCAACTATATTCTAAATTTCCGTTGGTATCTATCCAAAGATACTTTGTTTATTTTATTTACTCAAACATTTATACAGGAAGTTTACACACAATCTAATAATCTAACAATGACAAACGATTTAAACTTCCTGTATAAATATTTGAGTAAATTATGCATGTACTTTCAGTAAGGAACTAGTGTATATAAACCATTAAAACTTTAAGAAAAATACAGTCTTTCTTTTTATAAGAACCTTTTTTATAAGAACGTTGAAGCTTAAAATGGGTAAAACTTAAGAACATATTAAGAACATAGCTCAGGCTGAAGTTCAGTTAAGAACATTTTATTCCACCTGTTTCCAAATGGACAATGTGACAGACCCAAAGGTCGACGTGAAGCAATAATTATAACAACGCAGCTCAGTTTTACCATTCAGTACCGCAGTGTGTCCAATGCCCATAAAGTAATAACAACATTTGAAAGAGAACCAAAGTTCTTCTTACTAGCAACGGTCAGTTTTGATAAAAAACAACAATATATTTTCTCTTTATACAGTCACTCCTTTGTCCGAGATTAGCTGAACCGTTGGCTTTTTAAGGTCATATTGCAACAGGTCATTTAAGAACATTTTAAGAACGTTCTGAGGCTCAAATCACCAAAAAATAAGAACGCCTGAGCTCAAAATTACATGTTCTTGTAAAAAAAAAAAGAGTGTACCTGACAAAAGAAAAAAGGAAAAAAAAAATCAAAAGGGAAGAAACACTCACTGTTCTCCTTAGTAAGGCGCCTGAAAATGATTGGTGTTTCGTCGTGAACTTATTCAGTTGAAGATCAAATTTTCGTTTGTGAGTAAACTTATCGTTTAAAACTTGTTTACTGAACTACGTGGTGGTATTCTTGCATCAACTGCTTTGAACAAGACATAACAACGAGCGCACAGTTCTATCAACTACGACTATTTACTAACTGCGAACTATAAAACACTATCTTCACAAAAATATAGACAAACAGAAAAACAAACGTTTTCTACGAATGGATTAGTTTGTTTGGTTAAATTACTTCGCTTTCAAGTGGAAATGGTTTAAAGCTTTTCGTACCCGATGGAGAATGTCGACCTGTGAAGACGTCATCAAGGAATATATCCCAGCTGTGACGGGGTCGGGCTCTTGTACAGCGTTCATTATGTTGTAGTTTGTAGTGTATTCCAACGCAGACGTTTGCTTGCTGATTCCATTGTTGTATCTTTGTTTATCTACGTATGCCATGACAAACAACGCTTTGGACGAAATACGAAAGCGCTTTTCTTAACTGTCTGGGAGTTTTGATCGATCAGTATTCAGTGTCTAAAATTTAAAATTCAGGGTTGTTTGAGTTGCGCCTAACATATGGATACTTAGACTGTGTCACTAATGAGCCGGAACTTTGGCCGATTGTGTTAGCATAATTTAGGGCATAATTGGAACAAACGAGCATAATTTTTCAAAAAAGCACTGCTTGAGCATAATTAGAAGGCTTTCACACTTTTTAAAGCATTAAAGCTAAAAACGATTCACTCGTGTTTTTTAGTACTTTAGAATCATGAAAGTTTACTTGTTCAGAAGGTCTGGGAACTACCGGAAGTATTTTGCTTGGTCTCTTGCGTAGTTACCGGATCTCTCTCGCTTTCTGTACCCCCGATCAACAACTACTAGACGACAGAAACCGTCGATCTAGAGTAAGATACAGATTCAGAAGAAGAAAGAAATTAAACAGTTTAAGGGTAACAGAGAGTTTAAATTTCAAGAGAACGGTCTTCGAAGCTCGCAGGAGGAAAATACGGCGAATTTAAATATATACAACAGCGAAAGTCTAACCTATTAAAATAGGTTAGTAACTTTTTAACTTTCGCTGTTGTATACATCGAAAAAGTTGTCACTTTGGAACGAAAAAGTTGTCACTTTGGAAGCATCATTTTGGAGTCTAGTAGCATAATTTGGGAACGTTGGGATCATTTTTGGCATAAGTCGAAAAATTCGGAGCAGTCAGTGCCAGCAGAATTATACAGTGGAACCCCGATATAGCGAACCCCGATGTAACGAAGTCCCCTTTATAACGAAGTAATCTCTTTTGTGACACATAACCCGGATATAACGAACCCGTAAATGTTGTATTTCCCTACTTCAACGACACTCTCGGTAAACATTTTTGGATTATGAAAAAAAAAAAATTATGACTTTTTTTTTTTTCAATTTGGCCGTTCGAAAAAATAAATCCCTCCAAAAAATATTTTAAGCCTGTTTTAACTGGCTTACAGTCAGGCACGCCCCTGCAATTTCTCTTTAAGACTAACCTGCGTTTAATGTTAATCATTTCTATAGATCCCCCCCCCAAAAAAAAAAAAATACAAAAAGGTCGTAAAACTACCACAATTAGGTTTTCATAAAATTTTCGCTTCCAAACCTGCGAAATAGTTACATTAATTACAAAAGCAAGTGCTCCATTTCCCGAATTATGCAAAAAGGAGAAGCAACACATTCGACCAGTCGGTCTATACAGCACTATTCTAGCTCCAGTCTTAGCTGTTTACCACAAAACACGAGGGTATTATCTTTTTTAAAAAAAAATGGAGGAACGGCAAATTCTGAAACGAGGAACGGAGAACAGGGAACCGGGAATTTTGGGGAACTGTTACCCAACAGTTCCCCAAGAATTAAGGCGCAAAGTGCGCAATATTTGATCAAGGTAAGGTGCATAAGCATTGTGTTTTTAGGTAAACTACGTCCGGAAGCTTCATTTAAACATTCCCAAAATCAAAAAGAGACACTACAAGTGTTTTTTTGAAAAAAGAAAGTTGAGAATAAATCCTGTAACAGCCTAAGCAAAAATATATTAACGTTAATCTAATAATAATACCCAGATCGCAAAGCATGGTGGAAGTAAGGCCAAAGCATGATGGAAGTTCCTATTTCGCTAATTAATTAACTGGTCTTCACCTAATTTATTAAAACTATTTAGTTTTGTGCTTCGCTGGTTTAATTTTCCTCGTGCACAGGCGCGACGAAACTAAAGGTCTCCCATAATTCCTTTCGTACTTGGTATTGCGCTTTTCTTCGAATCACCTGTAAGCAAACAAAAAACAGAAAAACGTATCTTAGTCCAACTTTGCTGTACAACGTTATTTATACGGACATATATCAGTGTCCAGCAGACCAGCACAAAAGCAACAGCGGGCTTTTGAAGATGAATGACATATCTTAATTAAGAGCTAAATTGTTTCCAATCCAACATGTAGAAGTAGTAGATATGTTAACTCCAACACTGGCATAAAACGATCGTTGACAAAATCAAAATCTGCGCTCACTGAAATTTATCGACATTTTTCAGTTTCCAGCAAGGGTCGAGCAAAAAGGAAATGAGAAATATACACATTTCCTAATAATTTATATTTTTTTGCATTTAGGTTCGAAAAACCATTCAAACTTCGCGGCTCATCCACACAACCAAGCCATTGTTCTCGCAAGCCACTGATATAACAATAGCCCATCTGTATGACTGCAAATGTTCTTAATTGCATATTATTTCACCGCGAGTTTAAAAGCGGAACAACACAATAGTTTATTTCATGCAAGAGAAGATTTAATAGCAAAGTGAATCTTTTGGGAAAGTTTTCGAAGTAAGGCCATCGCCGGAGAAGACGAGAAATGCTGAGATATTTTCGTATGAGGTAAAGAAAGTACAAAACTAAGTTATTTTGATAAATTAGACAAATACCAGCTTAGCAATTGGAGAAATTAGAGGTCCCATCATGCTTTGCAGTCTGGGTATTGCGCTTTTCACAAATCAAACAATTTTGAAATAGCTATATTTTGTAAAAAGGGAATCTTCAGCGATAAGTGGGTTTCGTGAACCCAGCCCCACTGCCTCATAACGGGTTCCCATAGGAGTTACTCCTGCTTTAGTTGAGTCGATTTGTCAGTCAACTCGTGTTTAGTTTCGATACAATGCGGAGCTACCCGTCGTTATTGTAATTAAATTATACCCCTGGCACTCATCATGAATGAACGATTCCCCGTTTTAAAATAATATCGCCTCGGATATCTTCAATGTATGTCATTGAACAAAACGACAAAAAATGCTGACGATAATACCTTTGGCAAACTTGGTAATTATTCCAAAACAAAAACGTGATGCTGCGTAAATAGTGTCAGTAAAAGCTCGGTAAAAGAAAAACGTGTTTAAACGTGTAAGATGTGATCAAGGAATTTGCAGTGCGTAGGGTCGACCTACTCACTGATTCTTATGTCTAACTTGGTATGACCAGCACCAATTAATAACTCTCATAACTGTCAATTAATGTTCTTTTTCTCTGGAAAATCTTTAAATACTTTTCACTGCCATTGTACGAATTGGAATAGATATATAGGATTTGCAATGTTAAAGATATTTCTGTAATTAGTTAGATATCGGAGAAGTAATATACGACCTAGCAAAATATTGTAAAGGGCTTAGAGGCTTGATAAGCGCTATATAAATTGTATATTATTATTACTATTACTATTATTATTATTATTATTATTATTATTATTGTTATTATTATTATTATTAATCTGAGAACGTGTAAAGTCAGTGTTATTTTATCTGTAGCGCAATCACCACGGTAAATATGAAACCGCGTTTATTTCTTGGGGTGAACTGGCTATTTGGAAGCAACTAGATTCAAACTAGATCCCATTCTCATTGAAATTGGGAAAGTCAAGGTACAGCATAATGTTGGCTTCCCTATTTTTGAATAGGGATAAGTTAAGCGAACTACAGTTCAACACTTTGCCGGGGGTGGGGAAGAATCTTCGTTATCATCTTGCATCTGTTTCAGACAAAATATGTGATTTATATATATTTTTTTACCCGAAAACGACAGTTTGGCGGGAAAACATAAAAAGCTAGCCAAATAGATGTTTTTTCCTGTTTCCCAAAATGTCAAAATTCCGTGTTTTTAAGCCAATAAAATATTTACTTTCGATAATAAAGTCATTCTATTAGTAGCAGTAACCATTCTGTTTCGAGTTCAGTTTGGAATTAGTTTGGACGAGAGTGTTTTCAAAGTGCGTCAAAATTGCGTGAGCCCGGAAGGTGAACGTAGTTTAAGAACTTTGAAGAACACTCGGGTGCAAATGAATTCCAAACTGAACGAGAAATAGTATGATTACTTCTTAATCATATATCGTAAAACCTCGAAAAGAAGCCCAGTGGGCTTAATCTTGAAAAGAAGCCCACCTCAAAAAGAAGCCAATGGGCATATTTAAAGATAGTATGGGCTTCTTTTTTATTTTTTTCCCTTCTTTCTTTTTTATGGGCTTATAATGTATTCAGTAGACCTATTGTTTTATAGTAGCAATTCTCAGTATTTGCAGCATTCATTTTGAAAAAGTAATCTCGAAAAGAAGCCCATCTTGAAAAGAAGCCCATGGGCTTCTTTTCGAGGTTTTGCGGTACATGAAAAACTAAATTAAGGGTAACTTGTTACAGGATTGAGCAATTTTAAAAATAATCATATACATGAAAAATTACTGGATGCCTATTGGTTAAGAGCAGTGCAATTATTTTGTAATTCTGTGCAAAAAAGTGTAATTCTGTGC
>JAOEHT020382798.1:0-17616 GCA_025448195.2 Parazoanthus atlanticus | reverse complement strand
TGTTTGTTTGCCCTCTGGCGATCCCAGAAGCACTTGCACGAACCGAGGAGGACTGGTTACCGGCAACTCATTCATTGTGGATCAGTCTGCAAATACATCTTATGAAGTTTAACTCAATGATGTTGATGGTATACTAGCTTTAAGTGTTGCTGAGGAGCATTTAGGGGCCGTTTACGTGAACCCGGTTAGCTGCAACTCAGGGTCAGGTTGCCGGCTCGGTTTCACCCTTCTCCAGTCCAACGCCTATAGCTGTTTACATGCCCGGCATGACTCGCCTCGGCGGGTGTTAAAATCTACGCTAAAGATCATGTAAACACGGGTTGGCCTGAACCGGGTCAATTATAATGATTCTTTCTTTTTTTTTTAGAAATCGACATAATATAAATCCGGACTACTTCTTGTTATCAGTAGTAGTCATCAGGGCTTCTTCGAATTATTAAAAGAAGAATCAAAAGCAGGTCAACGTTGAGTGAACCCGCCTCGTTTCTAAAATCTAATTACTACTTAATGGGCACCCGACTAGATTAGCTCTTATAGTTATTTCGGGTGCCCAGTCACCTAAATTTAGGGTAAACTCTTCAATTCTTTTTCTAAATGTAAATTTAATATAAATGGTGCAAATAAATGTTCTTGTCGACGTATGGTCAACCAACCCGGGTCGGGTGAACTGTCTTTAAGTAGCAGTCAACTCGGGTTCATATAAACGGTCCCTTCGATTATACCTCGGAAGGAGGAAGGAGAGGGAAATTGCCTAACTCCAGGGGCAACTGACTCGGGCTATTACTTACAGTTTTTGCAGGTTCTTCAAATTTGAAAAAATATTGCGCGGCAAGGTTTGGAGAAGATTCTTTGATAGAGAACTAGAGGGAAAAAAACACAAAAGAAGAGTAGATTTGAAGATTTGAAGATTTATTGACAAAAAGAATAGATTACAACGTTCATGTATATTAATCTGCAAATAGCTAAAGCTAATCGAGGCAGATTAATATTAAAGTAATAATAAAGTAGTACATATCATATAAACAAACATATATAAATGAACAAAATAATGATTTTAAAGGTTGTAGTTATTACCAAAATAAAATTATATATACATTAAATCAGTATATAAGTAGATTTGAGACATTCAGACAGATATAATTTATTGAGGTATTTTAGTTAAAGATAAGCTTGGAGATTTCAACATGATAACCATTTAAGTTAAGGTTGTTGAGAAGTATTGTTTTAAGTTGATTTTTAAAGCAAAATTTTGAAAGTTTTCTTAAATCTTCTGGAATCTTATTCCATATAAATATAAATTCGATAAACTGCAAAAGAAGAGGGTCCATTTATTCAATTGATCTGAGAAGGCTGTGCTGTAACGACTTGCACCAAATCAGTTGCATAACCCATCATTAGCCCTTTAACTCCCAATACAATCAAAACCCGCGTACAAGAACCTAGATTTTTCCAAGTTAGCCCAAAAAGGTTCTTAAATAAATGGCGTTTATACTGTGAAATTAGGCTATTAAGGTTCTTAAATGGGTTCTTATTTTCTTAAGAAAAAGCTACTGGTTTCTGGTAGGTGTGGTCTATTGTTTATATATACATTATGCATAGAATTTTCTTCAAATGACTGCAATCTAAGCAAATACAAACCCTTTATGCACTTTAAAGCTAACAAAACAACATGCACAACTGTAGACGGTTTTAAAACAACATATAAATAGTCAGGTTCCTTATTCAAGTTTATTAATTTTTAGTTTTGACTCTATTTGATAAAACAAGAAACCTGCTTTGAAATTTGAGTCTAAAACAGGTTCTTATGTAAAGAGGGTCTAAATGGAAAACCATAGCCTAACAGGTTCTTAAAATCTAGGTTCTTATATGCGGTTGTTTACTGTATTGCCAAATGATGTATTTGGAGTTTCCTTAAAAAATATGAGCAAAAATATGCACCTTCTGAGCAGCCCTCGTCCAACACCACACAAGAATATATGTCCCAACATGGCCCACAAAAATGTTGGGTTAATGTTGAATCACTGTTGACAACGTTTGAACAGCCCTCGTCGAACACCACACAACATCGTCCCAACATGGCTCACAAAATGTTGGGTGAATGTTGGATCACTGTTGGCAATGTTTGAACAGCCTCGTCCAACACCACACAACATCGTCCCAACATGGCCCACAAAAATGTTGGGTGAATGTTGAATCACTGTTGGCAATGTTTGAACAGCCCTCGTCCAACACCACACAAGATTGTCCCAACATGGCCCACAAAAGGTTGGGTGAATGTTGGATCACTGTTGGCAACGTATGGATGGGTTTAAACTGTTGCTCATTCGTCCAAGATCACTACACGATTTTTTTCTCCACAGGTTATAATACCACATGTACAGACATCGAGTTTCAGTGTAAGAACAAAAAGTGTATCCATCAACTGTGGAAATGTAATTTGGAAGATGATTGCGGAGACAATTCGGATGAAATAGGGTGTCGTAAGTATTACCGAGGCGTAATTCTAAGCAAATAGAGTAATTCTAAATTAAGATTTTGCAGTCACCGTTGTTCACGTGTCAGACAAAAACGTCATTAGGAGGGTTGATATTAACCTTTTGAAGTTGTTACTTTTTCTAGATTTTAAAGTATGAAAAGGTATTGTATTTATTTACCATGCAAAACATATCTTAACCTTACGTGGCAGTTATAACGCTTCATTACAAATTGCGGGCTCCACTTATTACATCTCTCGTTGCTTTTTCAATTATTTAGAATACTCAAAATCTCTCTTACAATCTATTACTACTACATGTTCTTAATTTAGCCCATACATTTTCTTAAATTTTTGGGCAAATCTCAGCCTCAACGTATTTTTAAACAAGGTTTTCATAATACAAAGAAAGTGTAACACAGTCCCCCTCTTCCTCTTATTAATTATAGACCACTTTCATAGTACGCCCGAATGACCATGAACAAAAACTTTGAGCCGAGGCCAGAGAGGCCGAAATACAGTAAATGTATGACAACTTGAAGCTTGACCTCGACTTGAAGTTTGTTTATGGCCACTGGGGCACATTATGAAAGTGGTCTATTGACACCCTAAACGATAGCTTTCCTGTTTTAAACCATACATTTCCAAATTTGTGTATTGACTAAGATTGAACAAAACGACAGTAACTGTATAATGCCACAGAATTGTGATTTATACATTTTTAGGCAGCCATGTCATAACTTTTTGCGGACATTGAGATACAATTGGCTCAAGAGGTTTTAGAAAGGTCTTCTCAATATCTGATAATTGCATGTGTTAATCCTTGAATTTTTAGCAACAAAATCCACTGCAGTCCCACCCACCACTTCAAAACAGCCTCCTCTCCAGTGTCCAAGTGTCCCGGAATCCACGTGGTGTTACTCAACTGCGCACAGTGATGAGTGTAGAGACGATTCAGAATGTGCTTTGGGCAGCAGGTGCTGTTCGCAGGGCTGTGTTAAGACATGTATGGACCTCAGCAGACCGGGTAAATGAGTACTAATTGTGTCATGCTGTAGATATCGATCCGGGGGGTTCTCAACCTAAGTTTGGGTAGGGGGTTCCGCCCAGACACTCAAACCCTGACCCTGTTTATGAGTAAAGTTCTCGGCGGAAATTCATACCCTGTTAAAGATTTTGATCTCAAATTTTACACATTTATTCGCTAAAACACGTAATTTCTAGACCCTGGTTATGATAAACTTTCAAAGATCCAAAAATTATATAACCTGTTCATGATCAGAAGGTCGAAAAAGTATGCCCTGAAGGGCGGCACGTCCCCGTATAGCTTATATATGGAAGTAACCCCCCCCCAGGATTCTATGTCACTCTGTACTATATTTAGATCCTGATATACAGACACACCACAGACGGCTGTATATGGTAAGTTATTTGATCAACAGTTGAAACTTTTATATCTAAACTGACCATAGTTTCTCTAAACTTAGACCATTTTTGTAAAGTCCTGAAATAAAAACTATAATCCCAAGTTATTTGTCTGATTTTTACTGTTTGTTGTGTGTTATCCCATTAGAGGAATATAGTATAATTTGATTAAACTAATACATCAGTGAAACCTAGATTATAACTTCAATTTAATTTTGTCAGTGCTTCATTGGAAGGGAATTTAAATTCCAGAAACAAATGAGTGTATTCAAGTGAGTTTGTATGAACTTGGTTACTGTGTAGTTAAACATTTTAAAAAGAAGTTTAAAAACTTCATTGTGCACAGGGATATCTGCCCAATTCTAAAGGATCCCCAGGCATTAAGAACGGTAACAGATGTCATAACAGGACACTTGCAAAAATCATTTGATAAAGTTGATGTCATTGTAGGTAAGTCAAAAATATTGGTACAAGGGAGAGGAGGGAAACTTCTCATTTAACACTTTAAAACAGTTAGAACACCACGAGTTAGTGTTTCTATGAGAAACTCATAGAAAACAGCTGTAGTGAGTGTTTGAATTGTTTTGGTGGAAGCTTACCATTGATAATGACAATGATTGTAGACAATGATATTTGTCGTTTACACAAAGGAAATAAATAAAAATTATGTCTTATTTCCATCAGTTAATTTAGATTAATGATTTATAAATGTATGTCAAACTTCAAACCGTTACCAACTATGCATGAGAAAATATATCAATGCTTAATTTTTGGCCACCATTAGTAACATGCTTTAGTTTTTTTAAAAAAAACATTTTATAAAGTTTTAATAGATCAGATACAACTATACTGTATGTGTGCAACTGATTGCCTCGCAGGAATGTATACCATTTACTACTAATGTAATTAATTGCCTTTATTACTGTTATTATTGTTCTAGATCATTTTTTCATTCCTTTTTTCCTCATAGTAATTACCAACAGAATTAGATCAACTTGAAAGGCAATAATTAACATAAATGTGGTGCATCTCAACTAATTACACTGTTAGGATTAGATGCTCGTGGCTTTCTGTTTGGTCCAATTGTTGCTCTGGCGCTCAATGTTCCATTTGTTCCTGTTCGTAAGTCTGGCAAGCTACCTGGTCCAACAATCCAAACTCAAGGCACCAAAGAATATGGAGAGGTACTGAGACTGTACATTCAATAGAAATGTAATATATTTTACTTGTCAGTTACATCTTCAGAACTTGAGGATTTGTCTGCTGGAGTTGTAATATCTGCAGAACTTTGTAATGCAAGGGGATATGATCAACATACTTTGATGGTAAAATCCCAAATCCAGGAGTTTTTTGAATACTTTTTTAGCTGTTATGGCTAGCTGGGAAGGGGGTACCTTTTTTTCGGTTGGTTGTCGGGGATGCTCATCAGAAAATTTGAAAAAATACCCTACAGATAATTCACCCAGAAGTTGCACTTCGCTAAAAAATATCCAGATCTGCTGTACATAGTATCACCCAAAAACAATTTTAGGAATCATTCAAATGCCCCTTTTTCAGACTGAGATAACCAAACGTTCACTAGTTTAGTTACAAAATTAATGCATACTGTTTTGGGAGCCTTTGACCCCTAAAAATACCCAATTTGGAAAACTTCAGCTTTTGCCAGAGAAGCCTTGCCACAAACACTTAATTTATTTTGTAGTAGGAGGTCTCGCTTGAAAATACATGTCTGCTGAGTTGTCTAGACTATCAGTATATTTTTCTCTGTGGCATATTCTGATACATGATATATTGTGTGGTTGTGTGTTTGAATTACTCCCATGTGCAGGATGTATTTGAGATGCAAGCAGATGCTATTGAGAAAGGTCAGAAGGTCGTGATATTGGATGATCTACTGGCAACAGGAGGTGGGGAGATACTTTATCAATGTTATAAATTAACCTTTTTATACTGCAAAAATGAGAAATTGCAGATGTACGGTAGATGTAAGTGAAATGTACGACCTTATTAAAGTAGTTAAATGGACTTTGAGTGAGTTTCAAGGTTGGTCCCTACAGAAGTGCTGCTTTCCAAAATAAGTTTATGTCAGTGATCATTATAAAGATAAAATGTTGGGAGATACATGTATTTACATATGCTTCTAAAGACTGGTATTAAACATTATTGATTAATGTCATTGATTATTTTCAGGTACACTAACGGCTGCATGCCAGCTGGTCCAAAAAGCTGGTGGAGAGGTGCTTCAGTGTATCGTAATATTTGATCTTGTGGAATTGAATGGAAAAAGCAAGGTCCCAGCACCTGTTAAAGTATTGATTGGGTTATGAAAATCGTAGCTTATTAACAAGAATTTGGTATATTTACAATGTAGTGGTTCACTGGTCAGGTTTAGTGCATGATAACAGGGCTGGTTCATGGAACTGATGGAATGGTAGGTCAGATCCAGAGAGTTCTAAGGACATATTACCTGAGAAAATATCAGATCTTAAACTTTCAGAGAAGCATTTTCAACTTTTTAACAGTCTTCACAGTACTGCGCGTGTAATTATGGATGGTTTCTTAAAAATAATTTTAACAATTGAAACCGATAATGAAAATTGAAGTGGGGCTAGGGTTTCCTTGTCATCCCTTGCAGAAGACCCTTGCTCTCTACCCCTAGTTTTTTGGCGAAACGATTTCGGGCACAGGTTTGCATGGTCTGCATCACGTACGAGAAATGTAGTTCCATGTTTTGTACCATAGATAGAAATAAAAATGACACCATGAAGTGTCATAAGTGGTGCGAATTGCTTTCTTGTTTTTCTGGGTGCTCTTCTCCTTGATCCGTACGACACTGAGAATTGGAATGAATCAATTAATTAATAATATAGGTTTTCATCATAATTAAAGGATGCAGTGGCAATGTCCAAACATATGGAGTAGTTTATATGTCATTTCCAGCTTATCTGGGTCAGGATCATGCTTATTTCAACTTTTAATTAAGAGTTAAAGCAGCATCCATGCTGTTCACGCGGTGAAGCAACTTTTCGAATTCCTGAGAGCTGAGTTGACAAAGGTTTGTACCTTTTCCCTGGCTCTAAATTCGTACGGTTGACACAAATACCGCAGAACCATTCATTGCTAGGATTGTAGTACATATAGCTTCGAGTGACACATCCGTAATGAGTTTTTGGACAAAGGCGCTCTGAATGGCGAAGAAGCGAATCGCCCGGTCAATTCAGTCAGTGTAACGACGGCCGCGGTGTTTGTCCAGTAAAATCAGCGACCGATTGGACACATGTTACTTGGCTAACTTGGAAATTTCTCTCAGACCTTATTTGGGATCCATTAACCTGAAATTCCTCGTCACAACTGTAACTTTGGGTCTTTGAATTCGCGTCAGGCTCATGCAGATACACAATTCCAAATCTGCATCCATGCTTTTCACGCGGTGAAGTAACTGTTCGAATTCTTGAGTTGATAAGCGCTTGTACCATTTTCATTGGTTCTAAGTTCGTCCACTTGACACAACTGAGCACGGACAGAACCATGCATTGCTCATCCGTCATCTTTCAGGTGTAGTTAATTTTGTTATTTTGTCTCTCTTCCCCGCACAACGTCAGATGTTAAGCATTAAGAAATTCTCTGCAACGACACCATACGTTGAACATTAGGAAATTCTCTGCAACAGCGTCAGACGTTGAACATTAAGAAATCCTATGCAACAACGTCAGATGTTAAAACATTAGGAAATTCTATGCAACAACGTCAGACGTTAAAACATTAGGAAATCCTATGCAACAACGTCAGACGTTAAACATTAGGAAATTCTATGTAACAACGTCAGACGTTAAACATTAGGAAATTCTATGCAACAACGTCAGACGTTAAAACATTAGGAAATTCTATGTAACAACGTCGGACGTTAAACATCAAGAAATCCTATGCAACAACGTCAGACGTTAAACATCAAGAAATCCTATGCAACAACGTCAGACATTAAACATTAGGAAATCCTATGCAACCACGTCAGACGTTAAACATTAGGAAATCCTATGTAACAACGTCAGACGTTAAACATTAGGAAATCCTATGTAACAACGTCAGACGTTAAACATTACGAAATCCTATGTAACAACGTCAGACGTTTAACATTAGGAAATCCATTGCAACAATGTCAGACGTTAAACATTAGGGAATCCTGTGTAACAACGTCAGACGTTAACCTTAGGAGACCCTATGTGAGAACATCCGATGTAAGAGAAACGACCGACGTAACGTTTTATGCAACTGGCTCCTCTTCTCCACCCTTGGAAACTGAATTTCTGGTCAAATTTCTATCTTTACCATTTGCCAGACAACGTCAAACGTGGGGTTTAGAAGCCCTGTTTACAAATAACAACAACAACATGATACCGGCTCCGATACCAGAATGCGATGGCACTCACTGTGTGGTGACATTTGATCGAATCGTGTCGAGAGATGATGGGTGTTCTCGGAAAAGCTTGTCCAGCGCAAGTGCGTAGCTCCACACAGCGTCGTAAGCGTAACTCGCATATCCAGTTGGTGCCGTCCCCTTAATGATAAACAAACAACCATTAAAGGTCTAGAACGGATACCTGGCATCCTATGCGACTTGTTCACGTTTTGGTTTCATCAAGTCAATCAACAAATACAAACAACTTACTGTAGTCCAACAGTAAGAACAAAACTTGTTTCAGTCAACGAAAGTGACGTAAGGACTGTACTGACAAGATCTTTGTTGTAGCTTTCAAAATTGTGGCGAAGTTTTAGGCAAAACATCAAGACTTATTTGAGCATTTTGAAGACGGCTGCAAGTCGGCGGATCTCCATCATACCAGTCATTTGTTCCTTCCAAACGCTCAGATTAAAAATCCATGAAAGACGTTTCAGTTGTAACACAATGTTCTTTCTAGCTATCGAAGTAACGGGTCCAAAAGATGATTTAAGTGCAAGTTAGAGCTTTTTCTTTTTCTTCATCGAGAGGTAGTAGCAGACAGTTGAAGTTTTAATTCAAATTCTTGGACTTGCCGTCTGCAACTTTGAAATCTACAACGAAACTATACGGTTCTCACGTCACTTCCGTTGACTGTATTACCACTAGCTTGTTAGACGACAAAATACCTACCTGTCCAACCTACCGAAAGTTTTCGAGTGCGTGAAACAAAAGAAGAGTGCAAAGGATGCCGGGACCGTGATCCAGAAGTTTAAAGCAAGTTTTCTGTTTTCCGGGAATCTCGAATCCTAGATTTTGTCAGATTCTTAACTTTACGTTTTCGGGCCTTCTTTAACTTAATTTTACGATGCCTTCGTGAAAGTAACAAGAAAATGAAAGAGAAGGAACTTTTCTTTGGAAAAATTTATTTGCACACGAGAAGAATACACATGTATTGGAAAACACATAATTTACATTGGAAAACAGGAATATGATTTAATACGTTTCAAGAGTGGTTTCATTATCAGTTTGCCTCTAGAAGAGTAGAGTTGTTTTGTGATTATTATTTCTAAAAAATTTACAAATTGAGGATTTTCATAAATGCGAAAATGTTGATGTTTAGAAAGTTAGACGAAAAGGATTAATATATCCCACACACGAGGGAGTGTCTCATGACTAATCAAACGCAAAGAACAAAGTTAAAAAACAATACGAAGATTGGTTCATGAATTATTACCTAATAAGATTCAGAGAATGCGCCTATATCAAGAATGTTGCTCTTTCAGAACAATAACATCAAAGATATAGAACCTGGTAACCTGATGAAATATTGGGAAATTTAACAACTGTATCAGAGTATATGATTAGTGCGAGTGTAGTCCGTAAGTTTTTCGTTAGCTCAACACATGAATGAATACTAAGAAGGTATTGACTAATTGAGGTAATACCAGAATTCATCCCTGGGCCGTTGATTTTATGTTATATGTTAACTCGAGTTATCGGGAGTAAATTAGTGAGAAAATGACTTGAAGGGAGAACGAATTTAGTTCGAGTTATCTGGAGTAAATAAGTGAGAAAATGACTTGAAGGGAGAACGAATTTAGTTCGAATTATCGGGAGTAAATTAGTAAGAAAATGACTTGAAGGGAGAACGAATTTAGTTCGAGGTAGCGGGAGTAAATTAGTGAGAAAATGACTTATTTAGTTCGCCGGAGTTAGCGGGAGGTTTGAGTTGTCGAGGGTTCGTGTTATCGAGAGTCAACTGTATTTACCTTTCCAGAAGTTGGTGTAAATAGATTATTACTGTAAAATAATAAAACATAATGAATTATTATTAATAAACTATCAAAATAACTACATTTGACTCTCGATAGTTAACTCGAACCGTCGACAACTCGAACCTTCCGCTAACTCGAACTAAATCCCTTCTCCCTTCAAATCATTTTCTCACTTATTTACTTACGATAACTCGAATCTCTTAAATTTCCCTTGAAGGTTCCAGTAACTAACGATAGTTAACTGTAGTAATCATGTTTTGTTACCTCAAGCTGTGTTCTTTTGAAGTACTCCTTCTTCCAATCTTCAACTGTTGTGCTTCCTTCGACTGACTCTTCATTACTGCCATAGAAGGCATTTGAAAGGGAAAAATATCCACCATTTACGAACTCTCTCATTTCCTCTGAGCTACACGACACTCTTTCCACCTTCTTCGATTGGTTGCTGTTGAAGTGGTCGGTGTCCCACCATTCTTCCTCCAACCAAGATGGAAGGAACCAGACATACCCATGCTGGGGACCGAGTTCCTGAGATAATGATAAGCCCACAACGCAGTAACGTCAATGGTGATGGTAATGTTGATTGTGGTGAGATGGTACTGGTGGTGATGAGGATAAAGATAATGGCAATGGTGATTTGATCATTATAGTGATGGTAGTGGTGACGGCAATGCTGATTGTGGTGGTTAAAGTGATGATAACGATAGAGGTAATTAATAGTGATTGTGTTAGCAGGCGCAGCTCAGTTGGTTAGTGCGCGGAATTCGGAGCTATAGGTCCCCGGTTCGATCCTCGGTGACTCCAACGTCTGCTTCGACTTTCTTCTGATCCGTGTAGCTTTAGCTTTAAATACCCGTAGAACGGAGCACTGACAAAGGAAGGGGGGGAGGTAAAGTGCGCACCGAGGGCCACAAGTTTATCAGTTAATTAATTACTGTCACGTATTATCCTCGTTAAAGAAAGTTGCTTTACGTTTTTTTAGTTAAAGTGATGGTAATGGTGATGATAATGGTGATTGTGTTAGTTAAAGTGATGGTAACGGTGATGATAATATTTGGTGATCGTGTTATTTTACAAAACGATGAAATCAGCCAATCAGATTGACGGGTTCGCAACAGAACACAATAAATTTATACTAAAATATATACTATATAAAATTGACTGCTAATTATATTGTAAACCATTTGAGTCTGAGACTGAAGAAGGCGGTACGCCGAAACGCTTTGGACAAGTGACTCACATCTGACAAAGGCCATTCTTATACATTTTGTCATTTGTTTCAACGTGGATTATAATCTGAAGACATTGTGATTGCGCAAAATGATTAGCTTTACCGAAAATTTCAGGTATACACACCTTTGCCATCTTTCATAATAGTTTTCATTGGGAAAGAAGAAACATTGATTCCCTAAAGCTCTCTAAAATCAAAACAACCAGCTTGGATTTTTTTTATCTTACGCAACGTCATGTGCTCTTTGATCCTTCAACCCCAAAATGGCATCTGTACCACGTACACCTCACCTCCCCAGTAAGTAAGAACACCGGCCATCTGTACCTGTGCAGTAATAAACTTGTCGCCCAACCCCTCCCTGGTGAGTAACCACTCTTATCCCCATCCCTCCCTAACAAGTAACAAACCTGTCTATATGCTTCACAGATGACAACTCTTGCTACAGAGCTAAACAAATTAGCAATGATAATTCTCCCTGTGCTGTCCTCCAAAGTCCTCAAGTAAGTCTTGATATCAAAAGTATTCTGTATCACAATGAGACGCGAGTACACCAACTGGACACCAAGCTTTGCCAGGTGCTCATGAACTCCTGTCACAATAGACGAAGCATAATTGGCTTCCGTTAAAGTTGCATACTGTTTCCAATCTAAACTGTTGAAAAGCGAAGCATAAGCTCGTTTGAATTCAAAGTAGCTTGAAGAGGTTCTAAAAAAAAGCGGGTATTTTTTTCGATCCGCCAGCGACACTGCCTCAACACTGTACCCCATAACGATGATGTTATGATAAGGTGACACTTCGGCCACGATTTCAGCCTGGATAGAACATGCCGGTCCAAGGATTCCAACAAATGTCTGGTTGCTTTGTTGGGACACAAAGTCAATGTAAGCATTAAGTGTCAGGTCAGTTCTGCACTGCGTATCCTTCACTATCAGCTCCAAACTGTAGTTAGACAGAATACTGGGGTGTCTCTGGATTCTCTCAAGAGCCATCTGGGCGCCTGGTAAAATGAAAAGGCTGGTTATCAAGGATTGATTAATAGGGTACTTAACCACTGAAAGATGTTTTAGAAGAAATTTATCATGCTTTAGCCAGTTCACCGTGTTGTGATTAGAGGTTTTTTAAACGTTGACTTGTTCAAAGACTGGCCATGGATGGTTCTATCCAGCAGAGATTAACTATGCAGACCACTGTATCCACTGGATTGGGATTTTTCCACTGTATAGCGTTATCCACACAGAAGCACAGCAGTACAAGTTGACAAAACTACAAAGTGTATGTAATGTGGGGAGTGACAATACTAAGAGGTTGATATTTTTTATGTTAATTTGTTGTTCAAGGAAATTTGGTATCAGATGACTGCCAGCGTGTGACGTTATCTTAGTCAGTAACATGTAGGACTGCTAACTTGAAGGTCCCGGGTTCAATTCCCAGCCTGGCAATGGGGTTGAATATTTAGGTGACTTTCCTTCGCCACACCGTCCTTGGACAGGGACGTTAAGCCGTTGGTCCCCCAGATGGATGAAGAGCCACTCTGTGGAAATGCCGTCTGGGTAACGCCATTATTATTATTGTTATTGTTATTGTTGTTATTGTTATTGTTGTTATTGTTGTTGTTGTTGTTATTGTTATTGTTATTGTTATTGTTATTATAAATGCGAGGAGTGACACCCTGATTCTTAGCGACTGCAGTTTTGTCTTGAACCAAATTCATCCAAAGGTTTTTTAAAATATTAAATTATATATTTTATTATATATTTTATTGTATCAGATATTAAAATATCTGACTGAAAAATTTTGTTCTCGTTAATTGAAGTCTCATAAACGGTAATAATAAAATAAGTTACAATACTAGAAACACGTTTACCAGTCAACAGTCCCGGTCTGCTCCATATTGCATCACTACCAATCGACATTGGAAACATTCCTCCAAGGTACACGGGAGTCTTGCCCTCCTGTAGCTTTGGTACCCAGGCTTCCCACACATCTCTTGCATGGCGCACCCAGCGACAGGCCACTTCCTCGCTAGACTGGGGCCCAATGATCTCCTGTTGCCGCAACAGCTCGTTCATAAGTGACCGTGGGAAATAGAGCCTTGTGACTAGGTGGTGGATGTCAGCGGCACTGTCTCTAATTCTGGCCCACATGAACTTCTTGAGATGGTTCCTCGGAAAATCGCAGCTAAGCTTGTCACCACTGATACTGGAACTGAAACAAAGAATAACTTCCAAGATTTTCAAAGATGTAACAATAATAGCCGTTTACGCATATGAATACGTCTCTATGTGCTTACAAGTTTTGCAGTTGAAATAGTGGTGAAATAACAATAAATATGTCACAATTTTGAAGTGTGGAAACTGGTTGCTGATTTACAGCGCAACGCGCCAAATCGTGGCCAGTTTTAATTTTTAAAAATAGTAATTTTTTGCATGATTTGTCGCTGTGAGCCAACAAACATTAACCTCAATTTCTTCAGCTGTTGTATGCTTATTGATTTGTATTTCGTCAGACGTTTAAGGGCAGAGAAATAAAATTAAAGGCATTCAAATGACGCATCTGATAGTTTTTCCGCTAATCAAAAGATCAACACCCCATGGTAGAGTCCCTATTCTTCAACCGTCCTCATCAAATTCTTCATGCATTTGATAGCTCTACCTTTCAGCAGAATGGAGTTTTCCACCAAATATATAACTTAACGAATCATAAAGATCCTTAACACGAAAGTGGGCACTTTTGTTCTGCCAACATCAACCTAACCTATGTAAATCTCCACCCCCCCCCCCCCGGCTGCTGCTTCTCATGAAGCCAGCCTCATCGCAAATTCCCTTCATCCTGTTGCCTCCACATTTCCATTTCACAACTGGGCTCCAGTCTCAGTGTACCTGCATGAAGGAAGCTCTACTCTCTCTAGTCTCTCACTTGAAGTTAGCGTGTTTGGTTTCCAGTTTAGTACTAGGTATGGCTGCTGACCAGTTGTACTGTAGTTCACAGCACTTCTCAGTCCTGAGCCCAGCCAAAATAGCGACACGTTCAGTTTCAACCCATCAACTTGCTGAGAGGCTTCATAGCCCTGGTGCTCTGTGGGGAAAGAATGGAAAGCGAAACTGCGTCAGTGTCAAAATATCAGGAATATCACTTGCCAGACACTAGGAGGAGTTTTGCTGTGACTACCAGTAATCTTGTTACAAATTGTGTTACAACAGTTGTATCCTTACTGTACCTCCTAGTGAAGGAAATACTGCTTTCCAATTACCCCATCTCCCCCAACCTCTAATATCAAATTGACAGAGAGGTGCAACTGAAACCATAATTCAAAATCCCCCCAAAATACCATGAATCAAAACTACTGTATAACCTCAAATAACCTGGGTCAAAATTATGTATTTTCAATTCAAAAAGCTAACCCCCCTCCCCCTGAAAAAGCATACTGGGCAAAAATGTCAACTCCCTAATTACCGGTAATATCCATTGCACTGCCCCTGCCATCACTTTTCTATCAGAGTACCCCTTGGGACCCACACACCTTCCATTATAATGAATTCAAGCTCCAAAAATAGGGATACCAGTCAATCCCCAACTCTCACATAAACCATTCTAAAAAGCTTTCTAATGTAAAGATGTATCAACAGTGCTGATAATACTCTTTCTCTGAGAAGCGTTGGTAAATATGGTCAATATTGAATAAGTTCGTTTCTTACTTCTCTAACAGACCAGTCTTGCTTTCTCATGGCTTCAACAAAACTCTGTTCACCCCCACGATTCCTTCCCATTGAAACGAAAATTCTTGCATCCTCATCAGCGAGATCTGGTATGCACTTCGCTAACAACAGCGAATCCTCAGCGGAGTAGAGCACTTCAGCGGCAAGTACCAACTGAAATAAACCATTGTGAATCAAGCTGTCCACACCATCGCCCCACGAATAATCCATAACTTTTATCTTGGCTTGCTCTGTCTTCGGAATATTACGTTTGACATTTTCGTCCAGTACAGGTATACAGCATTTTTGGTCAGTCAAAGTGGTTTGTTTGGCTCCCAAAAGACAAGTGTAAAGTCCAACCAGGCCGCAACCTGCACCAAGCTCAATAACTCGACAGTTGTTTAGATATTTTGTGGGGAACAAGTCTCTGTTGTCAAACATTTTTGCCAAGGCGATGCTTCCGTCCCACACTGTAGCACCCAAAGCAGAGTAATTCTGAACCAGTCTTAGCTTTATAACTTGTGATTTTTTAGTCTTCTTCTCTGTTATAGCCCCATCGGTAACCGACACTTTCAACTTGTCGTTGACGCTGTCAACTGTCACTTCCAGTTCGAACGGTTGTTCGAATCTGCACTTGTTTGGCTTGTATTCTTGTCTCATCCACATATTTTTTGGCTTTCGAAACTTTATATGTTGGTAGTAACTGTATAAAAGATAACCGGCTTTTAACACAGTAACAGAATGAACCGGGAAGAAAAACCAACGCAAAAAGCCAGTAAACCTTTATCAATGCAATACCTCCGCCATATTCTTTCGGCGCGTAAAATCTTTGCCAATACGAAGTACCTGCTGGCTTCATTTCGCTTCATCTTGTTCCCAGATTCCTCTCGGCCGCAGGAGATAGTATGTAAGTACTAGTATGAAGTATTCACACATTCAAAAAAAATTGAAAGCATGTCATGTTGGAAGAGGTGACTTAGCAAAAGACTTGTGATGGACGGTGGATTGTTTTAAAAGAAGATTTGGACAAAATGAGGACTTAAAGCAAGGGACAAAGTCGATGTGATCGCCTTGATCCCTGGAGGATCACCACAAAGCAGTTTCTCCATGGCACCACAGGATTTCAAGCCCCAGAAAAGTATTGTCTATAACCAATTGCTTCCGTACGGCGATCAACTCGATGGAGAATCGCAAAAGTGCCTGGCGGAGATCAAGTACAATCTCGGGAGAGCTATTGTGTTCCGAGAAATGAGTCCAGGAATCTTATACTGGGGAAACCGTTTGTCAACGTGAGTACGTTTAGATTTATATAGCAGATCTGGTTTAAAATTACATGCACCTTTACTCAACTTTCAAGTACTACTGTACTGGTGTGTGCTGACTTCTGATCTGTCTCATCACTTCATGTCAAAATATATTTTAATTAAAAAACACTTGAAGTTGAAACTTTAGTACGTAGAGATTCCAGGAAAAAGCCCATAAAGAACAAGTTATATACCAATTTCTTATGATTCAACTGGGCTCATTTGAACAAAACAGTTAAAATGTTCTGGACAAAAGATACCTTACTTTCAATTGATACCTTTCCAGTTTTTGGTTCATTAGAACAGTGTCTTAGAACCTGGACACGTTAGATCTCATAAACTTGGGCTTAGTTTTGGGCAAAAACTCAGAAGTTCTATCAATAGCAAGAACATTTGTTGAAAAGAAATTGCAAGTCATGCTTCCACTGATTTGTAGAACAGCTGGAAACTGCTGATTCATAGTGAATATAAAGTGATTACAAAAAATGTTACATTTAGTGAGTATATATATATAGTCTTGAATTTCTTATCACTACCAGTCCATGTTTAAAATAATTTAATACTGTTTTACAATAACATCTGTTTAGTTTATCTGTTTTAATACACACTGACCCAGTTTTCCTGAGAATTTGAATCCTTTAGAGCATCAAAAAATGCTAGAAATTCTGAGGAAGAATGGGTCTCAGAAGCCAATTTTTTTTTAAGGAAACTAGACCTGAACTGGAATTTCAGAGGGGTGACAAGGGGTTGGGATTTCAAGCAAAACTTCTTAGGGAATGTAAGGGTATTTTGTAGAATCACTCAAATTTGCTTTGGAACAAAGTTCAGGGCATAACACTACAGTACCGCCCAGAGGTAAGGTTACGTGACTCGCGTGTGCATGTGACTCGAATGACTCGAAGACCCGCGTGTCAAAAAGATAATGAGATAGGCCCGAAAACAATGGTGACTCGCTTGACTCGAAGCACTTTGACTCGAGAGTCCACGCGAGTCACAAAGTTGTAAACTTTTTCAGAACTGAAGGTCAAACTCGAAGACAAGATAATTGTTTCATACACGTCGTCATTCGTTGAATTATGCCGATGTCAACTCTCATTTGGGGTCATGTTTGTCGGCAAGCCTCGACATACTGTACTAGTCTATCATGTTGTGTTTATCATTAGTCCATCTTTCACAATCAATGCGTATAGTTTCATTTCAAATTTGAGAAGGGAAGACAAAGAATAGCAGAGTTATCAAAGGTTATCCATACTTTAAATAGTTTTAAATACACGGCTA
>JAOEHT020382041.1:0-17638 GCA_025448195.2 Parazoanthus atlanticus | reverse complement strand
GTTGGTGCTGGTGCTGGTGTTGGTGTTGGTGTTGGTGCTGGTGCTGGTGTTGGCCGATCTTTTAGAAAGTTGAAAGGACATTCAATACCAGATTTTTTTATAAACATTTTCAGATGTATATCGAAAGAAAAAGGAATGACAATCAATAGTTTGTAAATGAAACTTTGGAAGGGGCTAGTGTTTGGTGTGGTCCTTTTGATAAAACATGGAGCGTTACTTGAACTTCTAATACTAATATGGTTCTCTGATGAGTGGGCAGTATTGTGACTTCAGAAACTCAACTTTGACACTTGTTTCGTTCGTTAAGAACGTGCTATAATCCAGCGCAAATTTAAAAGATTGTCAATAGCCGTTTTAGACTTAAAAGCTTAAAAGCTGACTATGGTAGTCAAACAACAGTTTTAACGGGCCAAACAGTAAATTAGCACTATTAAAGTAGCCACACAAAAAAATCTTGGGGTAAACATAGGAAAATATATTTAAACAGCAGTCTCAAACAATGAACGAAAAAAAAATTATCCCACAATTTACTTTAATCTGTTCGCAGAGCAACCGATCTGCTACGACAAGATTCATCGACTGCTCTTTTTAATATAAAAATTAAATGTTAAACTGATTGGCAAGAAAGAAAACATATTTTGTAGAACAATACAAGGCCACTTAAGAGTGAGTGTATTTCGAAGAATCGCTTACTGGTACATAAATTAAATTTAGGTAGAAATTCGTTTTGCGCCCTGGTTGTATCAACAAGAAGGGCGATATTTTACAGCTCTTCGCAGGCCTCCATCAATAAACGTTACTATTTACTATAGACTAAACTACACAGAGCGAAATTAGCATCATATCTCGACTGGGGGTGTAGCTTTAATTTCCACTCGCCACTAATAGCTTATACATGACAATCAATAGCCAAACCGTGTTTTTATAAAACCCCTTAATTTCAATTGCAAATTCTAAGCAATTATGACTAATATTCTGAGTGCGGCGGACGAAAATATCAGTTTTCCCCAACTTTGGCAGATAAAGACGTCATTAGGTTCCATTTATTTGCGTTTATTGTTTAGAACAAAAGGATAAATACGCTATTTATAAACAAGCCAATCACGCGCCGCCGTGGCCGGTTGATGTTTAATATATCGACAAATCCAGAGTTGTGATTGGTTCGCTCGTGACACCGAACTCTCAACCCTTAGGAACATGTACTGGTGGCAAAGTGGTCGTCACTAGAAACAGCGAAACAGCTGTGTGTGTCGAAGTGACGACTTACTGGAATAATTATCAGATTTTACTGCGGTTCTTACGGAGAGAAAATACAATCCCCTGGATTCACAAACTGTTTAACTCATGTGGAGACTGAAAAAAGGCTAGTTTGGCTGGGATGTCCGGTTTTGAGGATGTGAAAGCAGGCGATCTGTTCGGAGCTGTGGATTTGGACGGGAGCGGGTATATCGACAGAAATGAGCTCGCGGCGGTTTGTGATTTGGACGCAGAAGATCTCGCCGAAGTGTTTGATAAGCTTGATGCAGACCGTGATGGTCGAATAAGTATTGAGGAGTTCTCGGAAAACTTTAAAAAGTTCAAAAACGTTGTTAGCGGACTTAAAAGTGAGAGACGCAGGCGTGCACAGAGCTTGGATGAAAACTACGATGAGTTAAAGACACGTCTTGGAAAGCACTTCTCAACGTTAACGGGGTAAGTTTCAGGTCTACTACAAGGAAAAAAGTAGAGTTCTTGTCAGTTGGCGAGCGCCAAAAGTTTGCAACTTCTCGAACTAACTGTTACGTGCTCCAACGATATTTTCCTTTTTTGCATTACATGATGCACTCAAAACATGGAGAGTTTAAAAGTCAAGCACTTTTAGGGTTGTTCTGTGGAAGAGCCCAAAGAACCGAGCCTTAATGATCTATCAAATTGAATTAAAATCTTCATCGAGTTAATAGGTAGCGCTTCTCAGACGGAAGGGAAAGGTGGTCATAATAACAACCGGGAATTACTGCGACTTCCTCAGCCAAACCCCGGCCCTCCCCATTTTATAGTTTTTAGTAAAGAAAACAGGTAGTATTCCACTTAAACCCGGTGACGCATTTTCCAGTAAGTGTAATCCTCTAAATTTAAACACGAATTTAGGTCAGTGGTACATAGCGCTCTCTTTTTACTTGTGCTCTTGCACGTTTGGGCCGGAAACAAAAAACTAAGTTTGCCAGACGCAATAAGCACTCAAAAATGAAAAAACACAGCTCTTAACGGCCACCAGTTTGTTTTCGGGCTGAGTTAAGGCCTCCGCGGCAGATTTAAAGATACAACAAACACGATAATTTAAGGATTTTCCTCCTCGATGTCGCAATAATCGACAAAATGTCGATTGCCTTTTAATTTTCGTCCTAAAAGGTAGCATCGGAAGCAGATGAAATATAAACCCCAATATGGCGTATGTATTAAACAACTCGGGTTGTGTAAAGTTTGTCCTATTGAAAACAAAACAACGACATAAGATTCGACTGTCAGCAAAAATAAGAGATAAGAACATGGAAAGTGAGAGATTTCACTGAAATATCATACTGTGGAGTTAAAATCTGAGATTTCGTTCTTATCCTCTGCAGCTTTAACGCCTTATTCCGAAAACGATAAAAGTTAATATGACAATCCGAATGGAGCAACAGAAAAGCTGTAATTTATATAACTTCCGCTCCGGTAGTGTGTTTTGGGATAAGTAAACGTAAGTTTGAGAACCTATACAAGCTTCGTCAATTCTTACGTCCAACTGATAACAAAAACAAAACAATATTGTTGAATTTGCTTTATAAAGCCACGCACTTTAACATCTGAAGTGCTTTCCTAAATATCGCAAAAAGTAAAAAACACATTTTATATATTCTGAAAGTTCCGTGTCATGAATAACATCCAATATCACTGCATTTGGTAAAGTTTACGTTTAGAGCTTTTTAATGAATTCAGATGTCCCAGAAATATGTATATTTCGGGACGTTCTATTGACAAGTTAAAAATGAAAACTCTCTGTGTAAATTATTGAAAATTGGTGGCGTTAAGTAGTTGTCAGCCTGACAAAAGAAGACGATTTCTTTTTCTGTAGCAAATCGTGAAATAATAAATATACTGATATAGTTAGTTCTAATCGGCCCTAAACGCTTGCATAATTCAAGCAAACCGCAGGGCCACAAAGCAATCAATATTTGAATACGCTGTGCAGTGCTAAAAGTGTTGGTGAAGGTTTGGAACACATCTTCAAATACAGGAACAGTGATTCATGAACACTTTTTGATCGATTGATTGGGTGTTATCTCTGAACAAAAAATATCTCGATATGTAGGAGAGCATGGAGAAGGAGCGGAATAAAAAAATCGTATTATCAAACTGCTTTTTGTCTTAACTCCCACTAAATTCTATGGCTGCTTGCGCGTGCAGTTCGAATCGTAGTAACCAAATTTATATATATTTTTTTAAAAATCCAGATTTTCTGTGAAAACGTAAAAAATTACAGTCAACTTCAATTGTCATTTTTTTACTAACTCAACCGATTTTTCAGCGTATTGCAAATCATATATCTTTCTAGAACTTACTAGTGTAATTACCGCCTTCTCGTTTCTAGGATAACAAATCGCTTTAAAAAGAATGGTGTTAGGATACTAGTTTTTGGACACAAATTGATTGAATCTACAACACGACGTTTTAGTCTCGCTAAAACTGTCTCAAGTATACTTAGTGTCGAGAGAATTATTGCTTATCTTTATAGGGAAAAAGAACTCGTCCATATCAAGATCTCGAAAAGATATAAACCACGATAGTCGAGCACTTTTACGTTAACATAAAAGTGCTTTGATAGTCATTTCGCATGCAATTGCAACTATTTAAATCATGCAGGCCCTTGATTTCACATGCATCTAGCCATGGCTAGCGGGGCCGTTGTCGGCCATTTACCAAGCCATATATTTTTCAGATTTGAACAACCTGGATTAAAAAAACTGTGAAAAGTCATAGTTCTTATGGTTCGCTATCTGGCCACTGTGAAGTATACCTTTGAACGAAGCGGTTCCTTGACAAATCTTATAAATAAAATACTCTGCCCTGAGAAGAGGTAGTACCGGGAAAAATTATATCTCGCGACCTTTTACTGATAAAAAGGAATATAAACGAGAGTATTAGAAACGTGGTGCCCGTTTAAAGCGATTGGAACGAAAACTCGAATATTTACAATTTAAATATAACACATTGACAACCAAAGTTATAGGTTTCCAATGAAAGGGCGTTTTGAAAAGAAAACAAAGAGTTTCTCTGACAATATATTGTTAACGGCTAATTCAACTAAAAATTGCAAAGTCGTAGATTCTCCTCAAATTAGAGAAAGAGCACAATTAATCACAAAATCAAATATGCCAATTCAGTTCAATTTAAGTTGGATGACTTCTTTAAAACAAGTGGAACAGATAAGCTGGCTCCTCAATTAGAGCCAAAACTTGGAGTTTGGGAATTCTGCCAACATTTTAAGGTCAAGTTTATCTATTCATTCACTTACTTGTATTTACCTGCGTTTCGATAACAACCACACCCATTTTACTGTTGTTAAACACAATTGCAATCCAATTTGCATGGCATGTAAAAAATTCGTTCTTGCCAAACACACGAACTCCTTAACTTTTTAATCGGTAATAAAAACTATAACTGAATGGAACAGCCTTAAGGGATTTTTATCTGAAGAATAGAAGTATTTAGTATTTTTTCTCTAAAGATTTTGATCCAGTTGACAAAAACTCATAATACGACCACCATTTTAAAGACTTTTGCTTCTTTTCAAAAGTAAAAGAATATACTTGTTTTCAACTTCTAGTGATTAAACTCTTGAGCCAGAACTAAAAGAGACATAACACAACCATTTATTTTCTATTATTTACGAGCAAAGATGTTCATAATTGTTGGAATTCACAAAATATGGATATTTTTAATTAGTCAATGAAATCCAGTACAACTCGTGTCCTTTTATTTTCAGCATCTGTATAATGGCGTCCTGTATTTCACAATTACACAAAATAATCTTCATGCACTTAGTGCATGTCTAAAAGCAACCAAAATAAAACACTTACATTCGCTTTACATCTAAATTTTGAAGAGAAGAAGTGCTAAGCGTTAATTGTTTTTCTAAATTTCCTCGAATTTGGAATTACCTAGGTTGTAGCACGTCCGTTCATTCTCCAACTGCGTCTTCAGTAAAAAACAAAAGCGTTTGTAATGTTACTTGCTCTTGAGAATTTCCCAACTCTTGAACATGATTTGATGAGTCATTTTGCAAATCTTCAAGGGCAAAAGTATTTGGTGCTAGTTCTTGTCTATCTGCAGAGTGTCCCAATGTCCCAACTCTTGACTGAGTTATTGGTAAAAATCGTGACATATCACATCCATTCGCTTTTCTCTGCATCTCGAAGAGTTGAAATATTTGTTCGAGTGTTAATGTTTATTGAAAAGGGGCATTTAGGGAAAGCTATTAAGCTAAAACCTTTCCCGAGCCAAGTGGCTTAAAAGGCCGAAGCATATTTCCGGTTTTGCAGTGTTAAGCAGATGAGAGTCTGTGACTCCCCCTGTACAGGACACCAATATATTGCAGGTTAGCCCCCAGCAGAAACTGGAACTTATTTATACAGCCGAGTGAGTTGGTGCAAGTCGAATAAAGTGCCTTGCTAAGGACACAACACAGTGGTCAGGCCGGGGTTCGAACTCACGACATTTAGGTTTACGAGTCAAACACACTGACAGTCGCTTAGTTCAGTAAATGATAACTGTTTAAAGAAGGAATATGAAAATGAAATTTACATTTGCTGTTAAAGAAAAAGGAAAGATAAATAATTTTTGATCTCAATTACCTCTATAGGTAATCATAGTTCGTTTTGATTTAATTTTTAACTGAATGGCTGACAGTAGCGCCTCGAAGGCGACAAATAGAATTACCTTGCATGTTTAAATAAAACATTTAAATAGGAATTGTCAGTCCATACAATGAAACTGATAAATTACCAATTAATGTTTTTAAAAAAAGTCCAACAGTCACTGTCTTTTCTTAAAAGATTTCCGATCAGTAAAAAACGTAATATTTTTAGCTGCTTTTATAGCAAAATTAAACTCCAACTTTCTTGATTTTCTGCATGATGTTTTGTCAATCAAACTGGACCTCTTGCCGAGCACTTAATTGCTCATTTCAAGGAAATATGACTAGTAATTGTTGATTTTTCCTTTTTTCTATTAAACCGCACCGGGATTTCTTTCTTTTTATAACTTTATATGAATGCGTTAGTGCTAGAACTAATAGTATTGTAGCTTTGCGCAATTAAAAACTAGACCAAATGCACATTTTATTGTCGTACATATTTTTTTCTCTCTAAGATTTGAATATTGTTATTTGATATCCAAACTGCCTGTAATGTCTACCGAAACCTCAGTGATTGTGCTTTTCTTGAACGCAAATCGAATGTACAGAATCCGCCAACAGCGGCAGTTATTGCCGGCCTTAGTAAGGAGTTACTCAGTAGTCAACCTGTTTGGCGGCCGGAAACTAGCACTTTTAGGGCAAATCCTAATAGCCCAAGTAAAAAAAATTAACAAAAGAAAATACTCAGAGAAGTCAGGGTTTTTTTTGCAGTTTTCATGCCGTCATCTGTCGTTCTTAACTTCACTTTCGTTGCCAGAAGGCAAAAGTTTCTGTGTCTGAAAAACAATATAAAAAAGTTCGTTAATTTCCGATAGGTTCTTTGTCATAATGGAATGAAACAAAGGGAAACAGAATTCAAAACACTTGTCGTTATTAAAGCATACTTCAAACTTATTATATAAGGAATTAATTTGACCGCAGCAGCTTTCGAATTTTCAGTTTTCCACTGACGTATACCACTTCTTCGCAGCTGGTGATCTCAGTATTGTTGGCGAAAGAGTCATGCAGGATACGTCTGAGTTTATTTGTGCCACTCAACTCCCCCTTCTACGTAGACATTGACTTTACATTGACATTTCAATGTCACACTTTGCCTCAATATCTACTTCTAGAGTTTCCTGTGGTGGGAGCTACGTAAAAATATAAAATAGTGTCATATAAACAATACAATATATCTGATAGCCATATAAGTCTAAAAACTCTCAGTCACAATAACTTGCGTTCTCAGCTTGTTTCTACTCGGAAGCGCCGTCTAGTTCGCCCAGGTGTTTCTTTTAGCATATTGGACCAGCTCTCCAAAAAGAGATTGAAATCAACCTACCAACACTCATAAGTTAAGGCCTCCAGTTAGTTTCTGACTGCTCAAAACGGCCGTTTAAAATAGTCCATTTAGAGCGAAGGGTGTTAGTGATTCAATAAAATGCTGTGCTGTAAGCCGATGCCGTGTCAGCGGCAAAAGTGGTCTAAAGATATCTACAACCCAAATGACTTGCTATCCGTTTATTCATCACCGAAGATAACAGAATAAATTATCAACGGATAATTTTAAATAAAAAACACACTAATCTCAAAATAAAGTGTTCATTTAATACCTTACCCAAGCATATAAGACAAGCACTTGATTCCCTTGATTTTGTTTAAAAAGATCAAAATGCCATTTTAAGTACTAATTTTAATTTGCTTAATCGTTTTGCAAGTTTCTTGTATATGTCTTAGTATTGCATATGTCTTTATACTACCTATAAAAAACTAATTTATGCAGGGTTCTATTGGATGTCCCTGTATACACATTATTTTAAAAATGCTGTTCATTTATAGTTATACTGTGCTACTCATTGAGGTAAAATGACAAAAAAGAAGACTTCTTTTGAGACGCGGTATACGTCTTTAAAAAAGCTGAGACAATCATACCATCAGTATATTTATACTGATGACCAGTAAAGAAAATAGAAACAATGAATAATACAGTATATTACGTTTCACCGTAACCAGAGTGTTTTTACCACAGAAAAAGTGTTTTCTTTCTTGTGGTTTAGATGTAGTGATATCTGGGTATGATAATAATAGGCCGACGAGTTGATTGATTGAATCCTTTATTTAATGAGGGTAAACACTTCAGTTGTATAATAACAACTGTTATCAATGGGTGCCCTATAAAATATAAAACTTAGAAGTTCAAAATATTATCCATTGTACAATAAAAGGAGCATTTCCCGACTTCGGTTTTGACCCTGCTCTGCCTCGTCGTTCGTCTAACGAAGTGAAATAATTAGTTAAAAACTGAGGACATTTTTCGTTTACGCACTTGTTCCCATTATTATAAATATGGCTGTTACGTCCATCTTTAAGAGGCCTCGAATTGCTATAGTGTATATGTATATTGTCCTGGTTGTCATGTAACAAACAACTATTCTGAGAGAAAAAAAAACACACACACAAGCGCTTTGGGATGACCGCAGACAGTTTTGTGTTGGCATTGCCGAAGACACCTTTTTTTATTTTTTTAATCTTTATTTTATTCTATTTTTTATTAAAATTTTATTTACGACATTTACGAAAAAATTTATATCCGAAGGAGACAGAAGAATAGGATTCGAAGTCCCTTACAAGCTAACGACTCCTAGGGAGTCATTTTTGTCAAGAAGGTGAAACTCAGCTTTCAACTGAAAATTAGTAAGCGTTCCCTTCAGGGCCTTCAGTGCTTTTCTTCGTAACATTCTTAAGACGAGAAGTCCACGCATGTCTAATTTCTGGAGTAGCATTGTTCCAAACATTAAACGTTAGCGACAATTTGGCAGCATATGCGTCCGTCTAGCTTTTTCAGATACGCCTAAAACATTCAACTTGGAAGCACAAGTTTGCCTAGATTCAACCGATGAAGTGCGACTAGAAATCGTAACTTTCTACTTCACCAATAATTATTTCCGACACAAGATCGACAAAAATTACACCATAAAAAAGTACACCAGATTTTAAAATGTGTTTGTATCAGGCTGTCAAAATGTAGAAACTTTCCAGTAGGTAAATATGCACTCATCACGAACTGAACATCCCTGCTCAGCGATCAAGTTGCAGGCATCCAACGTCGTGCTGTGAAGATCAACCTACTTCATCTGTCTTACGACGAAGGGCTATCTGAACTCAAACTTACTACTTTTTGGGACAGAAGAGAACGCCTTCGTGGGTCGTTTTACAGTTGGAAATTACGAAACCGGACCAGCAAGCTGTGCCATTTAATGTTCGATTCCGTGACGCCCACTAACAAAATCAGGAATGCCAGATATTTCTTCAATTCAAATGTCGCACTAATATATCAAAGTGATTTCAAAACAGTTTTTTTACCGTCACGAATGGGATCAGTGTGAAACCACAGCTATAGGGCATAGTGCTCTATTGTCGAAGATTTTTTAACGATTAGCAAAATTCTTGTGAAAAATTTAAATTTTTACGGTACAGGTGTAGACCGCCATTTGTAGTTTTATATACAGATTATAAATGTAAACTCGAGTTTTTCAATTATTATTTTATTGTCATTCAAGTCACGAACAAAATTCATTCGTCAATAATATTGGCCTTTGAAAACACTCTTCGCAGTATTGATAATCAGTAGTGCAACTAAAATTTAGGTGGTGCGCCTAGAAATTGGAAACTGGTCGTACAAGTACAAAAGCGCTGATGGAAAAAGCAGAACTCTCAGCCCTGAAATGAACGGATAGCTGTTAACAAGACTCGTGTGTTTTGTAGAAAAAACCGTTTGCCGAAGAGTGAAATTGTACTACTCCATCGCGACATTGAAAACAATGAAAATATTCTTCTATTTTCAAAATATAGATGTAAATTGAGCGTTTCTTATTCAGCTTCTGCAAGTTCTTACAAACAATTAAGGTTACCGTATAGTTTGGAGTAAGCCAAAATGTCAAAATATTGATTTAACTAATATAGGTAGCCTTTGGAAAGATCTGTAAGACAAAAAAATGTTTTTACCAAAATCTCAAACTGTTGTTGAGATATTGCGAATGAAAGATTTCACCGGAAGTGACTTTACACCCAACTGCTCTTTCTTCAAAATCAATTTTCTCAAAACAATTTTCTACACGGTTTGGGACAATACCAAGGCCCCACCTCGGTCAATTTTTGTGCTATCACCATAAAATTCGGCACAGCGATAGTATAAAAAGTAAACTTCATAAACGTGTAAGGAAAATTGGAAATTCGATTTAATTTTTTTTATTTATGGGCTCAGATCTCCACTAATCCGCTCGAAAAATTGAAATTTTCTTGAATCAGTTCTAATTTACGGATGACATACGCTACCAAAAATCCCACACATTTTATTAGTATTCAAATTGTGCTGAATTTAGAATGATAACAAACGATGCCAGAAAAAAAAACTGAGGACCTGGCGCTACATGAAGGGAACACGCTCAATCGCAAACAGCGATTGCTAAAATAACGTACACCATCATTTAGACAATTTTATAAGCTTTGTATAACCGTAACTTACCATAAAATGTTTCTGCCTAACCACAGGGTAGTATAAGTTTGACTTTCATATTTCTGCCTTCAGGTGTACCGCAACCTTAAGGTAATTTCCGTAATACATATTGAGTCAAGTGCGACGCCTTTTACGTCGACGTAACTTATCGTCAAAGACGATTGAATTAACTATACAATAGGATTAGTTCACAACTGTTTTCACAATTCAAAAGCAAAGAAGCGAAATCTTTACAATCTAAAGAACGTCAGGAAATTAAGTTGATTCCAAAAAACAAACAAAGTCTGGCGACTATGAAAACTTTTTGAAGATTAAAACTTCAATAACTTTAATTCCAAATGCCATCAACTAGACTGCGCAAACAACTTGCTGTTGTGAAAATAATGAAGAATTAATATTTTTGCAGAAACTTTTGATTTTAGTCAGCGATTATAACAACAGTATGCATGCAAATGACAAATGGGTATATAATGTGCATCTTCAGCTTGCTTTTAAAGTGTTTTGACTCAATGTGGTATGCAAGTTCAACTGCAATTAAAAGATAATAGCTATTTGCTCCGGGATTTTTCACGTTTGACTAACGGCAGTGGTAATTAAACTTTTTAACGACGTTATTTGTGAAAGTATTCACATCTTCCCACACTTACTGAAATAACTTCCTGGCTGGATAATACGAAAACTGCCAGTTCACATGACAGTGCATGTCACGAAAGTCTGTAACATATTTACCCAACCAAAAGGAAACGTTCTCAAAACCCTTTATTAAACTTCTCTCGAGTGTTGCTCAACTATTATTAGTAGCTAATGGGCGTAAGACAAGTGGAACACAATGACGGGGTCGATGACGCATGCAGTATATTGAACGCCAATCCACATTTTAATTGTCACCTCGATTAAAATGAAGTGCTGCAGTTATTGTTCCTTTACTTCCATATATAGCACAAGACCTGTTGCGCGCTCAACAGACTTGCAAATCCAAAATTCTTTTGTGTATAGAGTGGATTAGACTTCGAAGGAATTTTCTTTTATCTTCTCCCCATCTAAGCTGTCAGCAAGTGTAACTATGGGCTAGAACATGGCTACGGACAGCGGTGAGATCGAATCAAGTATTGAGAATATATTTCATTCCTGGGATTTAGACAGCAACGGCTTCATCGAAAAATCCGAGCTTGCAAGTTGTTGTTCTGAATTACATCTGACAGAAGAACAACTCAGTGAAGTATTCACGGAACTTGACAACGACGGCGATGGAAAGATCAGTTTGAATGATTTTAATTGTGGCTTTAAGACTGTGTGTTCGCTGTTCCAAGTGGATTCTGATGAGGTTGTGCATGGAGCAGACAGAGATTATAAGAAGTTTGAGAAACTCCTCGATGCTATCGGAGTTCGCAATTTGCTAACAGGGTAATTATTACTATCGTGTTTGCATGTGCTCGTGTATATATCACCATGCTCGAAGTGGAATAATAATTTATAATTGTCCAGATTTCATATTTGTTCACGCCATTATTTTCGTGGCAGAACCGTTCGTTCATTTTGAGAGGTCTCGCCAGGTCAGACATGTATCTATGGACTTATGGTTTTTTTAAAAATAATTATCTCTGCCAGGAAATGAGCAAAGCAATGTTACCACGGCGTCCTTTTTAACAAAGACTACAATGTGAAATAATTCCGATGGATTAGTCAATAATTCAAAGATCTTGCTAGAATACTTTTCACATACAAGAATATTCTGCAAGAAACTTTCGATTTCCCGTTTGTTTGTTGGGCGCGATTTTATTTGATTACCTGACAGGATTTGATTTCAACTTCCGTGATACAAGGTTGTAAATTAACTAAACGAGAGTGACAACCAAAATACTCAGGCTCGAACTCGTTCGTGCGGAATTGGTATGTAAAGTATACAAACTAATTCTAGTCATTTGTTCAGTTCTCAGAGCCGATATTCCCTTTTTTAACGAAAATCAACTTCTAATTTCCCTGTTGACTAGACGAAAACGTTGATCCAGTATTGAAACTACAATTTCGTTTCGAAGGTACGAAAATTGACACGATTCCATTGAAATGTGCTCAAATTGCGTCTAACAGTCTGGATAACGAAACAATGCGGTGGAAATGAAGCACAAAAATACATTATGCGAAATAGTTTCGCAATTTCTTTAAATGAAAAGTTCATTAATCACTAATCGGAATTGCTTAAATTTCATTTTTAGAATAAACTGTCTTAACACCATAAAATAGAAACAGTACATGATGATCTCACATCGAAACTGAAAACATACACAGCATGCAATATGCAACAGACAGTGATACGTTACAGTGCTATATAAAGTTATAAACAAGTCTTATTTCCAACGTTCTCGCAAATTTAAATATTACAGAACAGAATATATTTAATAGGAATGTTATTTGCTTTATTGTGACTAAAAAGATAAAGTTTAAGCAGAAACTATCCGTCGATACAAAATCCGTAACTCAACCCGATTTGTCATGCAACTGAATCAGAATTGACCCCTCTACAGCTGGAAGCCCACAGCGCGAATCAAACTACTCTAAGACAGTGTTGTACACTCTACTAGTATTATCCTTTTGTTTAGTTTGTTAAACTTTTAGATGCTAAAAGAAAACAATATTAAATGCCCAAAGATGGGAAACTTAATCAACTCTTGCGAGGACATTTTACTTATAGAATTCAAGACTTCTTTTAAAAATAGCTCGCGAAAAACTAGGATACTGTTCGATCTGCGAACTCTCATCTTTTTCGCAAAACTCGCAAAGGCAATCCAATATCTCTCCATAAATAGACAATACAGCACAATACTTAAGGCTGACATGATATGATACTTCTGTTTTCTAACAAGTTTGAAAATAGTGCAGTTTGGGAAAAAAACTACAATTCCTAAGGCTAGAACATTACCAAGTATTAAATGTTAAAAACAAAACTACCAGAATTACATCTTTTCAATATCTTAAAATATCTTGATTGCTTTACAGTGGGATTATGACTTAATCTAGACCCCGTAGTCGTAGAAAATTAGCGGATTCCTGGCATGTTTTTAAGCCTCACTAATTAATACGCTATTTTTTGTTGTATCATTTCAGGCAAGAATATGTGTCGGAACTATTTCACTACTTACACAGTTCTTCTGACTCGCCTCAATTGTTGGCCCTGCTCGAGAGTTTTCTTTTTAGCGTTGTGAGAGATGTAAAACACTTCTCGGAAGAAAATCATCGACTTGAGGATGCACTTAAAAGGTAGGACTGGACCCCGAGATAATGACGACATTGTGGTTGTTTTCAATGGTGCAGCAGTATCGGGGTTGGAAGCGGAATTATGAATCAAAAATCATCTCCAAAAAATTAGTGGGAATTTTCAAAACTTTGAAACTTAGGGAATCACAAATAACAAGCAACGGCCAATGAATCATCGGAATAAGTTCATTTACTGCAGAATGAATCATGAATCATGGAGAACATTTGTGGATGAATCATGAATCACTGAATTGAAAAAGGTTCCGAATCATGAATACCTGAAATCAAATCTTTCCGCTGTAACCCCCGAAGCATTTAGTCGTTCACAAAAGTGTTAAAAGTTTGAGACTATAAATGTAGCATAAGGTCAAACTTTTGCAAGTATTACTTTCAGCTTCAAGTTCGAAACACGATATAATCTGGTTCACAAAACATTTTTGTGCCTTGTTGTTCATTAACAAAACATAACTGAAAACTTCCTGTCCAATATTGATGTTTTTAAAGAAAATTCTTGTTGTTTGTTACATCAATATAATATGTTGCATATCTGAAGTGCTATAATTATTTGAATATCAAAACGTTGGTAAGTTTACTCGTTACTCGACGTTAGTGATAAAAATAGTTTTATATTGCGTGGCTTCGGTTTAGTTATTGGTAACGCAAACGGGAAAAACTAGAATTTTCGTTCACAAACTTCAGTACAAATACGAGCTCGAGCATACACAAAAACCACACTGTAAATATAGATTGCATAACTTGTTACTAAGTTTCTGTTTCGTTACAGCTCATTAAATATATTGTAAAACAAAAGACATGTTTTTTGTCTTTTGCGTTTAAATGAGTGTCTGAATAGGGATACCCTGTTTTTAGTAATGATGTTGGGCCATTTTCAAAGTGAGGTTTACTAACTTGGACATAAAAAACTCCTTTAAGCTTTCAATTCTCAATATTAAATCAATTAAGAATCTCCGTGAAGTCTTAGTTAGCAGTTAAAATTTAAGTCTCAGTAATCACTCGGCCCCATTCAAACCCTCTTAAATTATTGGTAATTGAACACAAGCGAAAAAAGCTTTCCTCATGAATTCAATTTACCGATCTGAATATAAATGCAGCTTAGTACAAAAAAACACAGCGTCAACCCTGTAAATCATTTTAATTACAAGTTAAACTTAAGTTGATGTGCCATATTTTTGAAAGATAAGTTGCTCTGTTACAGTTGTTGCGTTTTCTCCTATAAATAAACAAAATTGAACTATAACACTGACTATTCATGGTTTATGAAAGACTATAAAAGATGAAACAAAATATTGGTATTTGATTATAGTACGCTTTTTCTTTTATTTAAAAACGTCTATTTTTGGTTGAGACTGATCGTTCTTAATTTTTCAGAATCTCAGCCTCACACGTTTTTAAAAAGTGTTCCTGATTATTTGTGATACCCATGCTATGGTATGGAATTTGTGTTTTCGCAACATAGTCTTTACCAGAAAAATCATTTTGGAGGTCTTTCATCAAGATGACTGTAAAATTAAACTTGGATTTCTTGAACTTAGTTACAAGCACCAGTTGAGGGAAAAACTCTAAAAGGGGCCTGGTGTATCCAAGAGCATTACTGATCAAGGAATAGTGATTATTCAAGAATGCTATGATGATAAGTAAGGAGCCGATCATTTTCATTTAATTTCCTACATGACCAATGATTACAATCTAACTTGAAATGATCACTGACCTAGCTACTACTCAGACACCAAGGGTGCAACAAAAAGAACTGCTTCTTCTTCACGCCATGTGGTCCTTACTGAGAAACACATTTCTGCTTAATTCGTTCTTCAGCCAGCGGAAAGTCACACTTTACTTGAACATTAAAAGTGCTGATGTGTTTATAACATTTTTGTCTTTACAGAACCTGTGAGAAGCATGCCGAGCACATGGAACAGTTGGACGATGAGCTGGAGCAACAGATGTCACGACTTGAGTCTCGGGTCAGAAAGGAGGTATGAACCACCGAAGATTGAGGATTTAACATCCATGTTGTACATTATTTTAAAAAATGCATATCATGTTAGTGTGTGCAGTACTTTTTATTTGACTCCCCTCCCCCTAATAAATATAACATACCACACTGACTCACAGACCATAAATTGTGACTGTCTTATAAATTGCATATGGAACAATATTAATAGGTGTAACAATGACAAAATAAATATATTTAGTAATTAACTACATTTCTGTTAGAACTGGATGTTTCGTTTCTTTAAATTCTTGGTTTTCATGTGACGTCAGAGCTGCCATGTTGGTGCCCTTTTACAATGGAGTTGTAATTAGTTTCTTTTGTTGTGGACACCAACATGGCCGCCATGCCCTTTGTCATTTGAATCCCTGGGGATTGAGTGAAAACCAGCAATAGTTAAATTTGTAGTTTGTACTTTCTACACAATTGTTTATATAATTATATAGTTATTTAGTATATACTGTCAGCAATGTTTATTCTGTTTTGTCCTTTTCTGTTTCTGTTTTTCTTTTTTTGATTTTCCGTAAATTTTATTACAACTCATGAAATCGATGTTTGATCAAGTTCATAACTCTCCCTAAGTTAGTCTTTGTTTCTCTCATAACCTTTAGGAGAATTTAACGTTTCTTACAAAGTCACCTACATCATTTTTGCATTTAGGACTCCTTGGTTTATACCTGATGGCAATCTAACTAGATTAGGCTCAGATTTATCGAGGTCCTTTACACTAAGCTGCCTTAATTTTGTTCTGTTTATTATATCAGTTTATAATTAAATATTATTGCATTATTTTGTAAATTTGAGACATTAAAAATAAAGTTGTTGCCAACTGTTATTGATAAAAATGTAAGTGACAACAAAGAATGACAGAACATGACATGTACTCTCAAATTAATGACTGGCACGGTGTGTACTTACATATACATGACTGGATTGTACTGTTCATTAGGAAAGAAGCAAATCTGAACGGCAGAACTTGGATGTCGTTTGGCAACTGGAGAGCAAGAACAAAGAACTACAAACACTAAATACCAAAATACAAAAGGTACAGTATGAATCTAGCCACTCCAAAATATTAATTAGCATAATTTATGTATAAATTAATCAATTAAATTGTTGTTTGTCCATCGTAATCGATGAAGACCACCAATCTTGTCATTCTATGAAGCTGGTTGGTGACGGTGATGATGGGCGCGTAGATGGCTGATTAAGCCAATCTGCGCCCGGAACGATCTAGAACTTTGAAGAATAGTACATCACTGAATCAGCAGTAGTAGTGGACCTTCTCCGTCTGCCCCTTGCAAAGACTTCAAATACCAAAGTTCTTTTGGTTACAATGGGGCAAAAGTGTGGAGCACTTTACCTCCAAACCTAAGACGTGAAACGTACATCACTTACTAAGTTCAAGAATAAACTAAAATTGTATCTAGATCTATGCAACTAGTCTAGTATTGGTAAATGGCCACAAGCTTGTAAGAGGACCTTTATGCATTTATATTTTCTATTTGTTTGTTGTATTTGTTTGTAACATTGTTAATATTTTTAACAACTTTATTGGGCACTGTAGAGCAAAGGGAAAAAATGTTACATTGACAAAGATAATACAACCAAAAAGGACAAAGCGCAAACGGGACACGAAATCCCATGCCAGGCGCAGCCCTATATTAAAAGAAAAACGTAATGCATAAAATTGAATATGTAAATACATAAGAACAAGACAAAAAATTTTTAAAAAAGAAAAAAAATCAGTACACTTAAAAAGAATAAATAGGGTCGGTGGCAGAACAGTCAGGAGATAATGTCTAGGAATAAGTACAGTTTACATCAAAGGTGGAGATTGGGAGATTGTTATATTTGGACCGCAGAAATCATTTGAAGGATAGGGTACTGATAAAACTGGTGGGAGGTGTGTCTTTGACGATTAGGTTCCAGAGTTTGACTATACGGT
>JAOEHT020381187.1:0-17642 GCA_025448195.2 Parazoanthus atlanticus | reverse complement strand
CCCACCCCAATCTCTAGTAAGCGCCCTCCCTCCAGAAGGACCGAAAATTAATAAGCCCCCTGGGGCTTATTTGAGCGTTTACGGAGAACTTAAAATGTCTTGCAGTGAGTGAATATTTTCTTACCAGAAACATTAGAACATATCACACCAGCGTCCTCCGAGTGACCACAGTTATGAAGACCCAATCCACGGTGTGAACATAGCATCAGACTTTTCTCTTTTCCAGTACAAACTACGTCATCAAGCCATATCTTCCCTGTCCCCTGGCCGTGTTTACTGCAGCAGCTGGCTTCAAGGGCTTGATTATATCCCAACATACGACACACAACATGAGCGTCTTTGATGTCCCACGAATCGTCACACACTGTGCCCCACGCTCCATTGTAATATATTTCAACGCGACCGGCAGTTGGTATTGCGGAACCATTTAAACGGATCGTAACTAAAGAGGGACACCTTAGTCGTCAAATATTACTAATATTGTAAGATTCCTTTATTCGACAAACATATTTGATAGTTATTATAAATTAACATAAACACTGATAGGTCAAAACGGTTAAGCAAGAACTAAAGGAATCCGTGATGAAAAATACAACGCGAAAACTGGTGCAAAAGCGAAACAGCTGATAGATTCATGATCAGTACAGTTTTGCGTCCTTCTAAGAAACGGAAAAGGGACGCCAATGTTAAAGCTTGTGTAAAGTTAGATTTACTGAAATCGGAAATATTGTTTCTTCCAGTGAACCAGTTTTCAAAATAAACGAAAACTTTGAATGTTTTCCTTTACATATGCTATGCAAAGACTGATTTCTCAAACTGCCTGGAAACGCTTAGCCTTACCTGTAGAATTGGAACAAATTACACCAGCATCCTTTGAATGGTCACAATTATGACCACCCCAATCTCTGTGTGAACATAGCGACAGATCTTTCTCTTCCCCAGTACAAGCTACGTCATCAAGCCATATCTTCCCTGTCCCCTGACCGTGTTTACCGCAGCAGCTGGCTTGAAGGGTGTGACTGTATCCCAACATACGACACACAACTTGTGCGTCTTTGATGTCCCACGAGTTGTCACACACTGTGCCCCAGACTTCCTTGTAATATACCTCGACGCGGCCGCTACTTTGGTCACCAGTACCTCTTAAACGAACTGCGGATGATCAAAAGTACGAATATAATGATCATATTTATCATTGAGAAATCATATCTTCTTCGGTTCAATATATCTTAAACTGGTTGAACACTAAGAGTTCAAGTACAGATATTGACAGATATTATCTCCTAGTTTTTTCAGTACGTTATATTTACCAATTTTTCTTTCTTTCTTTTCCATTTTTATGCTGTTCACTTGGGCCCCCCCCCCAGTTTATCTCACCAGTGAATAGTCTCTTTGCCATCCAAAAGCCTTCGTTATATCTGTACAGTGAGCATGAGAGCGACCTGTTTTAAAACTGAAGGGGTAAGAACTTTTCCACTAAGGACATTATACTAAAAATGTAGAAAATAAATAAAGGGAAATTCTTTTGGTGGCAGTGTCACGTGCTCAATTGTCATAACAGGTGATACATGCATGCCATACCCAGTCCACAAATTCTTGTTCATGGAGAAATAGGACTTCCTGAAGGATCGCTCCCACTCATGGAGCAAAATATAACAATTGCAGTTACTCTTGTTATTTTTCATACTATTTGGGTTCTTACCCTGGCCTTGTGTAGACTTCTAGCTACCTATTGCTCACTTGTTTGACACTGAACTTTATGAAAAGCATAACTCATGTCAGGCAATGACAGATCACTGCCAATTATCGGTGGCTGTTGTCACAACTAGGCTTTGACAGACTGTGCTAACCCAATTTCTAAATAAAGCGCTGCTAGCATAATTAGCATTATTTTGCTTGTTTGGGAATCCAAAATGGGGTATTTGTTAATTATGACAGCATTTGTTTGGCATTATGACAATATTACAATACAAGCACATATTTAAAGATTGTTCGGAAAACAGTAAAATCAATTTTTGTCAGTTTTCAAGTACATATATATAATTATTACAAAAATGTAATAGATATACACTAAAAATTACCATATTTTTTTAAGAAAAGCATAATTTCTGGCACAATTTCAGAAAAATAGGTGCACTGCCAGAGGCATGCATAATATGCTGCTTTTACGAGTACAATCTTTCCAAGCTTAGCTACAACAAATTTTCAGCTTACAAATACTTGAACCATCACCATGATTTTTGTTTCGATGGTAACTTGACAGGGTCTCAGATAGACCCTATTTTAGCATTCAACAGGATTTTATTTATTTAAAACAATTCCATAAACAACAGAAACAGAGCTAGGCTCCAAACTAGGCATGCATCCAAAAGAAAAATTTGCAACAAAATGAAACGGAACAAGAAACAACAAAATGAATCTAAAAATGAAACATATCAACTGAAATAATAAAATGCCTCAAATTTTAAAACACAGACTAAATTGTTACAAACGACATTAGAAACAACATCTTAGTGGGAAAAGGACGTCACGAGGAGAGCAGCATTTGGGACATACACCGTACAGATTTCCACGTTTATGTGTTGTCATTGTCAAATATAGAAGCCTGGACTTTGAAATATCGATCGCGGAGTGATGATTTGAATCTTTTTTCAGAGTTACTACTACGGACAGAAGATGGTAGAAGGTCCCATAGTTTCGGGATTCGGTTGAAGTAAGAGTTCTGGAATAGTTTGGTTCTGCATAGCTAGGGTGGGAGCCATGTAAAGAGAAGAACTCGAGAGGGTTAATATCATTTGTTTTCTTGGTTTGACAAAGTCATTCAAGGAAAGTTACACAGGCCAGTGCGACATCTGGTATACAAGAATAAGTTCAGCGACCCCGCTGCTTATTGCTTTACTTTATTAACGTAACGTTGTGAAACAACAATTTTAAAGAAAATCTGCGAATCGGACTTTGCGCCATCTTAAAATTTTAGAAAATTGAGGTGGCACCAAAACCTATTCGTAGAATTTTTTAAGATTTCCTCAAACATTTGTGCTTTTTATGACAACATTCACAGTAAAAAGAATGAGGGTTATCGGACTCAGTTTTGTGCGAAATGCTTTTGAATGCTAAGAAAACTGTATTTTGGACACCCTGAAATGCAACCTCGATCCCAGGGCTTTTCCCTAAGAAGTGGGAGGGTAAAAGTAGGGAAAAGCCCTGGGATCGAGGTTGCCTGAAATGTAACTTGGAATCGATGTTGCCTGAAATGTAACTTTGGAAACATAATCTTCCATTGGGGTACAACGATGATAATTAACCATATCTTATGGGAAGGGGGGGAGGGGCAGAAAGTGGTCGCGGTGAACTTAACCATCAAAGACCCTATTAATATTCAAGTAATAACCCTCAAACCTGGTGACTTTTCCTAAATTCTTTTGGAGAAAGTTTTGCGTTATAGGTATCACTTTTTGCCATGCCAACGCTGTTTTTGCCATGTTTGGTCAAATTTCAACTTTGAAAATATTTTCTCCATATAATGAAGAAATATATCAAACAAGTGCTAATCTTAGTCTTGAACTCAATAATGCAACATATTTTTGAATATAATTAGCAATTCACGTGATTTTTGACGTCGTGCAATATCTTTCTAAAAAATCCAAGATGGCGGCCATGGGCTTTGCCGCACTGTGTCAATTTTGAAGCATAAACTAGTAGAATTGTATTCTAAAACGTTGTGAACAAAGCAAAAAAGGATTCAGTGACATTAATGGCATTCAATGCAAGGAATTTGAGTTGAATGTTAATGTTACAGTTTATGAGGTTTGAACATTGAACTTTCGCCGAAAAAGATACTATACAAAACTGAAATTATGTAAAATAGTGTCATTTATATTAAAAAGGGAGTTTGTTTATCGATTCATAAGGTTTTTTATTGTTTTACAAGTCAGAACTTTATGTAAGCTTTTCGCTTCCGATCAGCAAGATCAGTGTGTAAAACCCCGACGTTTTGACATCGTTATGACGTATTGATGATGTAACATGTCAATCAAACTTTATCAAATTGATTAACTTATGATCTTCTATTCGTGTGCCAAGTTTCGTTTAAATATGTTAAATAGTTCAGGAGTTAGAAGTCGCGACCACTTTCTCCCCCTCCCCCTTTCGGGACCAGACAACCTATAAAAGCCCGAGTAAGATAGGATTAAGAGGGTAGTAATCTGTCATGATATTAGTCCTGTAGTGAATTTTCAGTGGCACATGAAAGAGAAAAATAGGTGGAGGCACCTTAAGCAAACTCACAGTAGCCTTACCTGTAGAATTCGAACAAACGACACCTGCGTCTTCAGAATGACTGCAATTATGAACACCCCAACCACTGTGTAAACACCGAGCCAGACTAGTCTCTTCTCCAGTACAACCTACGTTATCGAGCCATATCTCCCCTGTCCCTTGCCCATCACTGGAGCAGCAGCTGGCTTGAAGGGCGTGACTGAACCCCAACATACGACACACAACATCAGCATCTTTAATGTCCCACGAATCATCGCATACTGTACCCCACGATCCATTGTAATGTATTTCAACACGACCACTAGTTGGTATTCCGAAACCATTTAGACGGATCGTAACTGAAAGATCAACGTCATATATAGCCGTAAAATAAGAGTCATAGAATAAAGTTTTACCTTGTATGAGCCATTTCAGTTCAATTTTCGCATTATTTGATGAAATTTTTGACAAATTAATTAATGATTTCTGCTAAATAATTGACACTTAACTAAGTAATGTCAATCCAAACTCTTTCATCTCGTTGCTTATCATAGAATGTATATGAAACCGAAACGCAATTAGAATGTGGTTTTATCTAAAGTATGGGGAAAATGCATTAGTGAAGGTGTGGTGGAAAGGCTGCCCATCGCGAGGTGTTGAACAGATAACTTGATGGTCTGCTAGGTATCAAATGAAACGAAAGAATTCAAATGATTCACTTCACGTATGCCTGAGTCCTCGAGGACTTTCTCCACTGACGCAACAAGAGCGGACTCTTTTTTGTGACACATCGAGGAGAAGAAAGTTGGAAGAAGCCATGTTACGGACTTTTTTTCCATAGAAATATTGATGAATTTTTCGAAAAACATATAAGGTCACTACTGGAAGAGAAAATCAGAGAATTGAATGCTACTTTAGAAATGTTTATTTTGTTTGTTCAGCTCATGAAGCGCCGTCAGTACAAAACAAATCATCCTCCATCGCTTCGACCGACACCGCAATGGCCAGTAGAAATAAATTGAACCACACCGTAGCTTTTGAGAGCATATATTCCCGAATCGAAACAAAATGTACCAAAGTGATTGCTCTCTTCTAATCGGGTGCTGCATTTCAGCTGCACGTTTGCGCCGAAATGTTGTCGGTCCATTCCTTCTGTTGCCTTGACTAAGGGCGTTTAAAAACGCCTTTACCGTCCGTGGACATGGACGTTAAGCCATTGGTCTAGTCTCTCGACGTTCTATCGGGGGACTCAAAAGAACCCACACACTTGTCGATAGGAGTAGGCTAATGCCGGTGTTGTGGACGGCCATTAATCCTTACATAGAGGGGTGGCCGTACAGGGAAATAAATAAATAAAAATAAATAACCTAACGAGGGGTAGGTTGGTAATTGCACAGAAACCGCCATTGATATGCATTACCAACTTCATGCTTTTTTTCTGCAGTTGTCGACGCAGAGAAAGCGTACAATAAAGCAATGTTGGCTGAACTTGCAAGAGAGGAAGAGGAGGATGACTATCTCGATTATACAACAACTATCAGCAAACGTGACACAAGAACGATGGAACGGAAAAATTTTGCTAGACAAACTACCCGAGGATCTCCACCAACAAAGCAGGCAATGCCGAGCCTGAAGACATCCTTTCCTAGTCCACAGACTCGTGCTGCAACTGGGACGACAAAGTTAACAACTGCAACTTCAACTGAAAGGATGGTGACAAGCAGCACTACTTCCTCTACCACCACTGCCGCCACAGGTGCCACTAATGATGCTGCTGCCACTAGTGCCGTCACCAGCACCACCACCACAACAACCAACTTGGCAGAGCAGCCGTCTTCACCTTCTTCAGCCACCACAGATTTGACCAAAACACAAACCAAAGCAGCTCCGTCCCAACCAACTCTCGGCCACACCCTTCCTCCGCCTGTCAAGAGAAACATCGGAAGTGGAGACGGTGTTGAAAATTTAGTGCCAAAGTTGGAAGTAGGAAGTGCTGAAGGGGTAAATTTAACTAAAGATGCTCCTCCTGCTGCCAATTTATCAGACAGAGAGACGTCAGATCGCAGTGAGAAAGCTTTGCCCGTCCAAGCTGACGTACCAGCAAAGCAAACTGAATCCAAAACGGAGGGTGAACCCCTGATTAGAGATGATGGTGCAAGTCAGGCTAGGGACTTCAAAGAGATCTTGACTAAGACAACAGTGGCCCCGACAACGTCCAAGACCGGTGAGCAACCAACAGTTGCTCAGTTGGAAGCCAACGATACTGAAAAAGAGAACACCACCAAATCGGGGAAGTTTACCGAGTTTCTGCGTAGCTTTAGAAGTTTCCACGATCATTCGGCTGAAAAGATACTGGCTTTGTGGCACTCAGTCAGGGGGGTGATTGTCAGCGTTCTCGGATTAGTTGGACTGGGCCAGGTGAGTTTTTATTTTAAGATTCCAGTTCGAAAATTCATTTTTTCTGAATCACATCACACTTCAAACAGGAATATATTGTTCTTTCATGCAAAGTTAGCATTTGCAGCCTTGTTGTCTGGGGTCAATAACTGAGTACATGGTTCCACTCCTTGGTTTCCATTTCTGAAAGGATTTTCATGATACCTGACGTATGTCATGACTTGCGAAATGCAGTGCCTAATCAGAATCCGAATTTAAAGGGATACTCGGCTGTTTCAACCAAAATGCTGTTTGAATATAGCTTAGGTTTGTTGCATAGCAGAAAACGATACTTTGATCTTATTAAGTTTTCTGAAGGCGATTTTTCACTTTTGAATTTCTCGGCACCGCTATCTTGAAATGTGACGTAATTGAGTTGCAGTGCCAGGCTCCACTCTTGCCCAATAGAATGTTAACGAACGAGAGGGTGTTTCTGCTGTCCAGCAGACCTATGCTATGTTCAAAGAGCATTTTTGCGCAACTTGTTGAAACAGCTGAGGACCCCTTGGAGGGGGAAAACCGGCCCTTGCCAATCAATTTAGCCATGGACTGGTTGAATCACCTCAATTCATTATGGTACGGTGAACCCTTTGAAGGTCCTACAGAAAGTTTAGGTTCACATTTACTTCGTTAAGTTCTAGAAGAACTGAAGTATGTTTTAAAGACTTTTAGGACGAATATTTTAAAACTGTGTTTAATATTTTATCACGTACTTTGTTGGGGTTTCTACTTTTTTGTTTGGCCTGCTAAAAACTGAGTCGGGCCAGTTCATAAAATCAACCTGGCCCGTACGTTTTAAGGGTGTATGGAAGATTTAGAAATATCGATTTTTTTCTCCAGTAAAGGTTGTAAATAGCAATGCGGATTTCTTGAATAGTCTTTAAATTTTATTATTTTTACAACCTTGTCTTTATGTCTGTAAAAATTATTTTTACAGTTATACTTTTTTTGATACCCAGCCCTTTGAAAAGATGTGTATCGAGATTGAAGCAATGCATCCGTGGGCCATTCCTTTTAGCTTGCTAGCTGGTGGCATTGGATTGGTGTTTATCCTTGGAACTTGTTGTGTAAGTATCTTGGTGGAAAGAGATATAGTTGGCATTGGAAATTGCTATTTATGTACTAGCAACAACAACCACAACACAACCTCATCATTTAGCAATCACATGAAAGTACAATGTAGATCTCTTTACAGTTATAAAATTAATGCCTTGTGTTTCAAACGTAGTTTTAGAAACCGCCGGCTTTTTAAACTTCTGCCTTGTAACGTCGAACATCTCTGATTGGTTATATTCAGTTCCCAGATGAGCTCATTCCGAATCAGTATATTTCTTTAATCTCTTTAAGTTTGAGATAGTCAATAAATGTGAAATGAGTGGTATTTATGGAGCTATATTGGTGTTTGTAGCGAGGACACAAGTTGGCAGCTCATGGCGCCAGTGCTCGTGGTAAGTTGGCTTTTGATTGTTAAACTTGTACCCCCTAACTCTTGTCCTGTTACATTTTGAACTCAAGTTTTCAGATTCTATCAAAAGCCTAGAATTTTGAGGAATAATTTATATCATGTCTACGTTTCAAGACAAGCAAAATAAATGGTCGTGATCGTACAGTATTATGACAACTGGTTTTAGCAAGAATTGGGGCATTCTTGGTCTTTGTAAAATCGTCTTTTTCGTGACAATGGTTAGCTTTTAAAGGTAATAAATATTGACTCGCTCCTTTGTTTTCAGTTTGCTGTTATTGATACAATAACTCGTTTCAGTACAGGGCTCGAAATAACCGCTAGCTACTGGCGGAATTGCCAGTAGTTATCACTAAAATGTGCTCTTTTGCTAGCAGAAGATTTCTCACTGGCAATACAGTTCTTACTGTTTTCTTATAAAAATGATTTCCTTTCAAAATTGCTGTGAAACATACTTTTGACAATATATTTTGTGAATAATTACGCAAAAAACTGATCTTAAAGAAACCCTCGAAGTGAATCATATGGTACTGATGAGAAACGGAGAAGAAGTGGTTCGAGGCAATTGAGTTGAACATTTACTGATGTATTGTTTTGCTATCACTGTTTTACATTCTGAGAAGTTTTGCTGGTGAGAATTTTCCCGCTAGCAAGTTGTTACAAGTGACGTTATATTTTAATATTTTACAAACTTTGACGGTGAAGCGTTTTCTTGGGTGCACGTCTAAATTTAACTCTTCGTTAGAAGATAAAGGCTTCCCTTGTTCCATTTTGAGAAAGTGTAGCTCCAAAAAAAAATTGTGGTGGTTGTGGGATGTTTCCGTAGTAATAAAAAAAAACTTTATTGGTTAAAAATGCGCATTTAAAAAATTCCCAATGCTCATTACAGGATCAAAAATGTAAAAAATCATCTGACTGAAACTACAAGGATTTACAGAAGTAAACAACTGAAAAACACTCCAAGGAAAACTGACTAACTAACTATTATAGTAACTAACTCGGCTATTTAACTAACTAAATTAATAACTGACTAATTCACTAATAACTAGGTAACTAACAATGAGTTTGACTAAAAAGAAATGTTTTAAATTTTGATTTGAAAGTGTAGAGAGAAGTCTCGATCCTTAGTTTGATTTGATTTAATAAGATCCTTTAGTTGGACAGAAGTTTCAACACGTTGTGAGGAAAACGTCCTTTCGCAGGTAGTTCTTTTTCTTAGTTTTGAAGCGTTCCTTTGTTTTTCTAAGATCAACTCCGGACACTTGAGGCCAGAATCAAGATCTTGGAAGAAGAACGTGACGAAACAATTGCGAAAAGGGACGAAATTGATGGGGAAATGAGAGAAGCAAAGAGAAAGGTATTTTATCTTGGTGTGCTGTTGTTTATTGGTCGTTTTCTATTTACTGTCGGTTTGTATGTACACTGTAAATCAGTCAGTCAGTCAGTCAGTCTGTCATTCTATCTATCTGTCTGTCTGTCTGTCTGTCTGTCTGTCTGTCTGTCCGTCCGTCCGTCCGTCCGTCCGTCCGTCCGTCCGTCCGTCTGTCTGTCTGTCTGTCTGGCTATCTATCTATTACTATTATTATTATTATTATTATTATTATTATCTATTCATTGCCTGTCCGTCCATCCATCGGTCCATTTAGCCATCAATTGATCTAACCATTCACCTATAAGCTATCCGTCCCTCTATCCACCCATCCTACCATCCAACCCTCCATCCATCCTATGATCCATCCATTCTACCATCCATCAATCTAACCACCGATCCATCCCCTCCTCCATCTATCTATTCATTCATCTATCCATCCTACCATCCACTCATCCATCCCTTGATCCACAGATCCGTCTATCCATCCATCCAACAAACCATCCATCCTACCATTCTTTCACCCATCCATCCTATCCATACATCCATCTTACTACCCACCATCCATCTATCTATCCTACCATCCATCTATCTATCTATCCATCCATCCATCCGTCCATCCATCCATCCATCCTACCTACCATATTCATCCATTCATTCATCCATCGATCTACCCAACCACCCTACCGTCAATGTATGTCTGTCTGCCTGTCTTTCTCTCTGCTTATCGTTTTGTCTGTATCTTGTATTTGCTTGTTTCTGTGTTTTTGTCTTTTTTACGCATTTTGCTTTAAAATTACTTTTGTTTTCCCATTTTAGCAAATTGCTTCTGACGAAGCAGCAGCCAATTCTCACAGAAATCTGGAGAAACTGATCAAGAAAGTTCAAAGATCAGAGGTAAGTCTACAAAGATTCTAATGACTCGAGTTGAAGTGAGACAAAGTCTTGGTGCTTTCACAAGGACCGAACATATCGAATATAGAATTCATCAAAGTTTGAAAATACATAAAAGAAATTGTAGAAGGATTAGAATAAATGAAACGGCGTTTTTATAAAGAGTTAAGAATCCACAACACATGGTATATCTATCAATACTGCAACTGTTATTCCTGTAAGTAGCAAGCATTAGGCTAACCTATCATTTATAGAGATGCATTAGCCTACAGCTAACTCAGATTTGTTTTCCATGTAGTAATAAGACTCCACAGTGCTAGTGTTAGGTTAATAACAAGTTAGGTTAACAACAGTGTTAATAACAGTGTTAGGTTAATAACGATGTGTATTATCTGTGTGCTTGTATTTCAAGAGCACTATATACAATGTACTTGGTTATATAAACTAAAGAAAGTGCGAATGGTTCAATTTAGGTGCACAACTATTAAAACTTGGAAAATTTAGCTTTTTAACGACGCAAGGTAATTTACTCCGTTTAATTTACTGGTCCGTAATTCCATTTACGTAAACTGTGTACACAAGGTTCCCTCGGTCGGGGTAACGTCAGTTAGTTTGTTTCAAGGTCGTGAATTTTCAGGAAATTGCGATTTGGATCGGAGAAATTCCATTTTTTTTCTCAAGTCAGTGAAAAGTCAGGGAACTTTATCTTCAGACGTTTGTCGTTGCAATGTTTTCTTCTAAAAAACTGGCAATTTTCCAATGACCTTTAACAAGTATTCTTGAGTTACACTCTGGTATGGTGCGGGCAAGCGATCCAAGCTGTGGTCTTACTTTTTGTCAAAGTAAGACGATTTTGGACTCGTTGTAGGCTCAACTTGGTCAGCTTGGTGGTGGGGGTATTAAAGGTTAACAGAAATTCACTTTGTGTACAGGTCAGTGAAAAATACTATTTAGTCAGTGTGGGAACCCTGCCATAGCTTATTAAAGCCAATCTAGTGTCAATTGAAATTTGCTGATTTTGTGGCATAGGATGAGAAAGGCCGGTTATCCGCAGCCATCGAGGAGCTGCAAATGGAGATTGAGTCCCTTAAGAAATCCTGCCAACTGAAAGATGCAGAGGTGGAACGGCTGGAGGCAATGGTGAGAACCTATACAACCCTGTTTGTTGTCTTGCAATTTAACAAAACATTTACAGTGCAACTCCGAAAGTCGTGAACGCTCGAGCATATTTTCGAAAAGATTACTGTTTATCGGCCAAACAGAGAAAAAGTCAGAATTTGTGGTCAGGAACTCGTCCTTGATAGGCTTAGAAACACATTCCACACACAATTCTGTGTGTTCACGGCTTTGATAGTCGCACTTTAACACAGAACAGTTTGTCTCTTTAAGATCGACGAGCAAAATGAATTATGGTAGTTACGCAGCTATTTACCAGTACCAGTATAATATTGATGCATACTCAGGACGAAATGAACTGTGGGTTGTTAAAACCCACAGTTCGCTTGCCTGAAGGAATGAAAGAGTTTACCTCCAGTGGGTAGCACTAAAAGACTCCGATTCGTCTTTGATCAACTTTTCCAGCGAATTCTGTGACCGATTTTTGTAAAATGTATTTTAGTTTTACATTTTTGTGGGATTTTTGCAATTTACGCCTTAATTTGCCATCCCATTTTACCCTATAAACCAAACTAAATCATATAAATGTTGTATCTTTGTTACTGTTATTGTTAAACCTTTGTTCATTAAAGCAAATTGTGTTTGTGATGTATATGTTTATCTTTTATGGTTTTTGATCATTTTCCATTTGTTTAGATAGCTATAGCCAGCATATACACTATTTTAGCTTCTCAAAGCATTATTTATTTATTTTATTATATAGTTTGATTTGGACATTTAGTGTTTTTTCGTCGTGATTTTACCCATCTTAATTGCTTTAAATACAGGTCGAAGAAAAAGAAGGTACCATACGCGATAAATCCGACGAGATTGCGGAAGTAAGTCAGTTCACTTAAAGGCCCAGATCGGATACCCGACATGCTTTGCGCTTTTCTTATGTTTTGGTTTCATTACGTCAATCGAAAAATTATAAATAACTTACTACAATTCAACAAAAATTAAACTTAAGACAAAGGTCGTCTCTCGCTGGCTTGCGATGGAACTTGATCTTAAATGACACTCTACCAACCGAAAGTTATCAGCTGCGCAAAACTAAAGAAATGTGTAAAGGATTCCATACCCTGACCTGGTGACCTGAACTACGTATTTCAAACCGACAGACGTCCATGCATCCATCTTTGTGCAGGTGTCTAGTTGTCCAGCCTCTTTTGAGTCCCCCATTTTCCAAAGGAGACAGTTTTCTTATTCATAAACCATAAAAGTATATCAACAAATCAAAGATACATTTGTTTCATTGTTAAAGGTTTGAAACAGCTTGTTACAAGAAAAGAGTAAACATACAACGGGCAAACTTTGAAAATATTACGACAAGGATAAGCCTTATGGCCTCGTTGTTCGAAAGTGGGTCAGCGCAAACCCAGGGCTAAAATTGGGCTTACTTCCTTATGGACTAATTTTGATAGCTGTTGGTTTCTTTGGAGTATTTTAGAAATACTTTATAGATACCGGACTTTGTGTCTTAAATAAATTTATCTAACCCTGGACTCAGTTTAATCAACTTTCAAACAACCGGGCCCTGGAGGCTAAAACGAGGAAATTCGGTAAATGCTAACCACAATAGCTTCATCCGCAAAATTCTGACAAGAATTGCACGTTCTACAGATGGAAGAGGCATTAAGAGAAAGAGATCAGACAAGGGCCACTCTTGATGAGCAAATCTCTACTTTCCAAGGGAAGCTGAAAGAAACAGAGAGTAAGATGACAGACGTGAGTAACTGAATTGTTTGCTTCCTTATCATAATTTTCTGAATGCTTTCCATACACTAGTTAACGACATCGGAGCTTTTCAGATATCGATGTCTTCTCTTCTCTTTGATGCAAACCATACAACACAGCTCCAAGACACAAAAAGGTGCATTTCAGAAGATCCGTGCTTTCGGTTTAATTTTTGTCATATGTGAAGTCACATGCAGCCAAGGATATTTAAGTTATTTCAAGCTTGGAAAACATAAAAGGTTTCTTTAATTTGCTCCAAAAATGGAGTTTCCCCCGCTAATGTTTTTAGATAACTAACAAAGCAATGAAACATCAAACATCCTATCATCGTAAGTAAACGCGGTAAGGTTTTAACAAAAAAAACCCTTTAACACAAAAATGTAACAACTTCAAAAGATCCATATCTTTGATTTAAGTGATTATGTCGCGACATAATATGCAAGCAAAGAAATGTTTTGATAGTGATTACAAACTTGGAAAAACAAGAAATTTTTTCAAGAGTCTTCCAAAACGAGAATTGCTCGTCTCTCATCGGAGCTCCCGCACATGTGTGTCCCTGACGCACTAGAATAGATAGAATAGAGCTGATACTTTATTACTAAAGGTTGCAGCTTACGCTGACTGAATTACGATAGTTTACATTTGAATTTAAATTTAAAATATGTTGTAACAATAAAAAGCTAAAACTAAGTTAAAGCAGAACAGCTAAAACCAGGACACATTGCAACAATTTTTACGGACCCAGGGACGCTCGTAAGTTCTCCAAGTCAATGAGATTAAGGTGATAAGGCCATAATCACTACTCCTTGAAACCACTGGGGATCCTCTACAACCAGCGGTACGGAGACCTTGGGACTCCCTAAAGCTATTGGGGATCCTCTACAACCAGCTGTAAGGGGTCCCAGGGACTCCCTAGAGCTATTGGGGATCCTCCACAACCAGCAGTACGGAGTCCTAGGGACTCCCTAAAGCTATTGGGGATCCACTACAACCAGCTGTACGGGGTCCCAGGGACTCCCTAAAACCACTGGGGATCCTCTACAACCAGCTCTAAGAAGTCACAAAGACTGTTTACAATTCTGCACTGACGAGAGTCGTAGATCACTAACAAGGATTGTTTTAAGAGGATATAGAATAGTAAACAGTAGCTTTCATGGTTGCCAGGCGTTTAGTGTCGATGATTGGATTGAAAAATAATTATTGACTTTTACACTTCCGCTCTTCGTGTTTGCAGATGCAGGGAAAACTTGAAGACTGGAACAAGAAGTAGGTGTATTCATGATGCTTTTGTTCTGCAAGCGATACTTACAACATTCTAATAGACGCCCCATTTCTATAGCTAATGATGGCCCTATCCCTCTTGAATAAAGAAAGCAATCTGATTGCCACAATTATCACCACTTCCAACAAAGACTAGACTGCTAGTCAAATCGTCCAAACTTTTAAGGAGATTTGGCACATGTATGTAATTTACATCCTATTTATTTAATCCAAATTGCTTTAAACAGAGTAATGCTCTTGACAACAAGCTGATTACAGATCCTCTTTCACCAACTGCATGGGTTTCGATATAGCTTTTGCCTGATTTCTTCCTTTCACATACATGCACACAAATACAATAACAAAATATGTACCCTAAACCAAACTACACTTGGCTTCAAACTATTTACGGGTTTAGGCTACCTGTAGTCGCTTGTTGGAATAAATCATGCATAATGAATGTTAACAACCTTCAAGGATTGAAAGGTAAATCATCTTGATGAATGTAATCGGATCTGATTTTCCATTTGCAGGTACGACGAGATTCAGCGTAACCTTGATGAATATGCCGTGAGGAACTCGCAGCTGCAAGAGCAATTGGATTTCAGAAACACGGAGGTTGGGGTAGGTTTTCCTTTTCTCGAAAGAAATGATATCTCATCGATATTATTGCCAGTAAAGCTAGTTCTAACACGGTTCTCATTCTCATTAATGGTACGAAGGTTCTACAAGACTGTTTAATGCAAATAAAAGCAGTCGACACATCACGAGAACGAAGTGGCGATGACTCAGGAGAAGATACAGAGGAGGCTGACGAGGAACGTAAGTTTCATCATGCGTCACTATATAGTACCCTCATGTACCATCATTGGGTCTCCTTGATCTTCACTTCTCCTAACTGCTGGGTGATCCTCCCCCATTGACCCTCGTGATTAAGTTAGATTATAACGCGTCACTGTTCTGCCCTCATGTACCATCATTAGGTATCCCTTTCCATATTTTTCTTCGGTGTTAATCCTTTCTATTGTTCTTCCTCCATTGACTTCCGTGTTTCAGTTGTATAATAATGTGTTGGTATACTACTCCTAATTGGCCCTCATTAGGTCTCATCACCCTTCACTTTCCCTCACTGTTACCCCTTTTGTATTCTTCCTCAATTCGCCTTCGTGATTATATTCTGCCCTCAATCAAGCTCATTCCTTATCCCTCAATTTCATTAACTGTTGCTTTTTTTTGCGTTCCTTCAACATTCACCTTCGTCAGTTCGTTACATGATACTGCCTTCATTTGCCACCGTTAGGTGTCCTTATTAAGCTATCTCTCTCACAGTTTCTCACTTCTGTGTTTCCCATTCACTACGTGATCAAGGTACATGATAGCCTGTTCCTACATACTGCCCTGTGTCTCCGATTTCCTCACTATTATGTACTCCCTTGCTCTTCCCCACTCACCATACGTAATTACGTCAGTTCTGAAATAACCTGCTGAAAACCCAAAATGTTAGTGTTTGATGTTACATATGGAAGATTACCAGATTTTAACCAAAGTTGAATCGATAGCTCCAAACTGGGGGAACCTTAGATAATTCAACAAAATTGTTTGGAATCATTGTAAATCTAACCCTGCTCTTTCGTCAGTAGAATAAATGAAACCTTCGCAAAACGTTTAGTTACCACTCCATACTTTAAAATGGACCTCTTCTTGCTAGCAACCACATCTTTCTAAGAATGTTCTAGACGTTGAGAAGCACCAGTGATCAAAGATTCGTTTGATTTTAGGGGAAAGGAAGAAGGCTGAACGACTACAGTCGCTCATGGACGCCGCCAAGGTGAGTGGGATTAACACATCCTTTCTCTTACTGTTTTGGCTTCAGTTTTGTGAAAGTATCTTCCAAGGATGAAATTGATGCGTTTTTTGATTTGGTAACCAACAACCAACACAATATACACATAATAAGTACATCATAATGTTTATGTTTTGTTGGTTGTTGGATGTCGCTTCAATTCATGAAACGTCATGTGCTGTGCCATGACATGCTGTGTCGCATTGTGTTTTGCTTTGTTTTGCTAAGCTGCGTTGTGCGTGTTATGTTGCGTTGTATTGTTTTGTGTTATATTGTATTCTACTGTATTGTTCTTGTGTTTTATGTGTGTGTGTTTGTTTGTTTGAATGTGTTGTGCTATGTTAAGTTACGTTTGGGGTGAGATACTTTACCGATCTGCATTCTGTTTTTATAAACGTTACTAAAGTAATACGGATTTTTTACCCATACAGTTGTACTTTATCTATTTTTTAATGTGCTCAATTATAATTGTCTCTACGTTTGATGGTGTCCCTACAAAGATGTGTGGTGATTGTAGTGTTACGTTTTCTTCAGGCAAAGACTGAGCTGAAAATTGTGAATGAAGAAAAACAAAAGTTCGAGACAGACTATTACACCAACAAGCACAGAAGGGAAGAGCTGGAAGGTAATATGTTGTTGGAAAATAAACTGCCTGAGTCTCCCAGAACTGTCGGTGACCAAGACTGCACTTTTACGAAATACCGAGGCAAGATTTTGAAGTGCTTTATCTAGCGGATTCAAAGTTCAGCTTTTTTCCAGGAGCATTTGTGTGATCAGTTTCAATGTTTTAAGCGCCCCACCTACATTTAAGTCACTCTGCTTAAGCCATTAAAATGTTTTCAAAGGCCAAACTGACGTTTTCTGATCAAATAGAATGAAAAGTTCTACACTTTGAGAGAACATGAATACGTTGATCTTGTCTAACCTTTCATGGGTCAGGAATAACTATCGGTAAAGTAATGGGTTTCGATTTCTGGTCACACTTCACCAGCTGTATCATGGTACACTTGAGCTCCCAAGTTGAATGTATCAGGCGCATTCAAAAAATCTAGTCGCATATGCGACTCAACGTTGAGCTCTGCTTAGTATCAATTAATGCCACTCAGTATGTAGACATATTTACTACCGTGTTTTCATTGTCACACAACTCTTGAAGATATTCTTGAAAGTTTGTTTTGGTCTGCCGTCAGTCAAACGTTGTTTTAAACGGAGTCGAACTTTCTGGCAGT
>JAOEHT020381186.1:0-26908 GCA_025448195.2 Parazoanthus atlanticus | reverse complement strand
TTTTAAGAGAAAATGAGGCCTATTTTGTCCAATTTCAGCAGACACCTTTTGGAAAATCCAGCCAGATATATATATATTTGTCCCAACTGCTATTTGTTTGGTTTTGCCAAATGCTGCAGGAATAAAATTCGTTAAAATACAGCGGCTTAATTCGGAACTTTGCTTTCTAGGACATTTTTTTTGTCTTGTTGGTTTGCAAGATATTTATTTTCAAAATAACCTACAATTCCCACACTATCAAAAACTGTGAGTGGCCCCTTAGGACATACTCAGCTCCTCTCTGCCGGTAGACTGTCAGGACGCGGGAATCACGAACTGAATATTTCTTGGGAAACCATTACTGATCAAAATCTGTAGGCCTGGAAGAGTAAACAACCAAAATATTTTTCAAAAACACATCAGCAATGAACAAGAGAGTACCTAAACGCCAGCTGCAGCAAAATGTTACCTTTTCTGGAACTTGAGGAAAACATTTAGATGGAGGGGTTTAACTGATTTTGTCAGGTCACTTGTAGCCAGCCTCCATTTTGCATGTTTTCACCTTTGCCGCGAGACTTTTAACTGTTCCGTGAGATTTGTTCTTTTGCCACGAGGTGTATTTGTTTGTCCGAGAGATTTTTCATCTACCTGCTGTGATTAACTTTATTTTGCCGTGACTGTTGTGGGCCACCGATACTGATATTTGTTAGTTTATATAGTTATTTATATATATTATTATATATTATATATTATTATATATATTATGTATTATTATGTATTATTATTATTATTTATATATTATATATATTATTATATGTTATTTGTATAGTTTGATACTGATATTTGTTAGTTTTGGTTGTTTCTATTTGTAGAAACTGACATGAGTTATTTCTGAATCCCAGATTTGGACTACAAAAATACATGTCTTTTGTCCCGATAACAATTTTTTCTTATGTTTTGGAACCTTTCTTGTCACGAACACCGTAAATACTTCTCAGTTGTCCAAAAAATATAAGAAATAATGTTAACCTAATGTGATTTTGAGCCGTAAGTAGGACTTGTTGGGCAGTGTTGGGATAAAATGTATTCTACAATAATATATTTTTTAACAACACCGTCGATATACACATGCACCTTATATTACGTAAGAGATTTTCCCATCAAATCCCATACGGCGAGAATTAAAGATGGAACAATCACGAGACGATCCCGGCCAACGAAAGATAAAATCCGTAAATTTAAAGATGCTAAAATGCTACGATGAGAAAGGGTAAATAAAAAACCATACAGAATGTGATTAGCGGCACACTCATAGCAAAAACACAAAACAAAACCTTGCCAAACTAAGATCTGATCCAAACCTTAAGAACACCCAAACAAACCGACGAAATGAATTAAGAATTGAGAAGCAATTGAAAAAAACTAAGTAAATAAAAAAAGCCTGGAAGTGAGAAAAAACTACATTTGCACAATCGATCTCCCTTGTTTCAATAAGAACAAATAGCTACGCAAAAAAAACAAGCAATCGCAGAGGGAAACCCCTTAGCTACCAACCAATGACAGATCTATTAAAGACGCGGTAAAATTTTTCAAATTGAATTTACGGAATAAAGGACACATGTTTCGAAATGATATTTAAAGAATGCAACTTAATTCTGATAAAAACGGTTTATATAAATGGGGCAACATCACCGCTTAAAATACAGTAAACATAAACTTAAGATGAGTGAGCAAGAATAGCGCTCTGCGTTTTCAAATTAGTGAATTTCGGGGACGAAGTCAGGAGAGCATTTCCATAAAATTACCATACGATTGAATCAAGAAAATGATAAGATTAAGTTTCCGGTCTCCATTTTTCATTATCACGTTGAAAATAAACCACGAATATAAGAAGTTTTAAGTAAAAACTACTGATAGGTTTCTGTTAATCATGGTTGTACCAGGTTATTTGACCAACGTTTTCAAGGCTTTAGAAATAGATGATAGCAGTAGGTCATTTTGCTTAGGTTTTATTTTACACACCTACCAGGTGATCTGAGAATGCAAAAACTGACCAATCAGCGCAGAGCAATATATTTTTTAAAGCTTCACAGAATCCTTTGCGCGCGCAGTTTGCTCCATCAACTGCGTTTTTCGTTCGCTCGAATGAAGGAGTTTTGTTAATAATAATATTTAATATTTATATTGCGCATTTTCCATAGGAGATGCTCAAATGCGCATTACAAATAAGTTTAAATTAAGAATAAAATTACAAGGATATGTGAAATTCTGAAAAACTAAATGAAAATTACATGAATAGATGAAATCGGAAACGCCAAACGAACTAAAACACTAAACAAAACAAAGTAAATTCAAGCGTTAAACATTTCTATCTTGCTATCTAAGTGTATTTAAGTATAATTAATTAATTTATATACATTAAAATCTATTTTAAAAATGCTTCTTAAAAAGGTGTGTTTTAAGTAATGATTTAAAAGTTCCAAGGTTCTTGACCTTACGAACGTTCCTTGGAAGCTTGTTCCATAGTGAGGGGGCTGCTACGCAGAACGCTCTGTTACCAAGCGTTTTCAATTTCTTTCTTGGGATCCGTAAAATAGTGTCTGTTTTCGATCTCAGATTATAGTTTGACTTTCCCTTGACACAAATCAAGTCTTGAATTATACTCAATAATTATATAGATCACCCGAACGAAAGTTACAATTTGTTTACAAACAAGGAAAAGGCATCCTGCCTAGTATCTTCAATCAATATTTAATCAACACAGCGCGTTATCGGTCAAAGCAAAACACAGTTCTTCCAATACATGTGCATTGATTGTTCTTACAAGATTAAGGACAAGAATTTGGAATAGGGTCGAATAGCAGGAACGAATCGTGCAAACTCATTGGCTAAAACCGAATAGATCACCTGATGAGAAAGTATCAACGAGGAACTATTGGATACAAGATGTTTGATAGTAGAGGGATTTCAAATCCGGCTGAAGTACTTACAGTTACTCGAAAGACGAATACATCGTTTATGTTTTTCGAACTGTGTTGACCGTTGGAAATGTCGACAGTTTTAGCTGTACTTTATAAAAGCAAGAAAGGCTCAGAAGGACGAAAGTTTGCATTATAAAATAATCAGTTCAGTTACTACAGAATTTGTTTTACTGAAGCGAATTTAATTGAACGCCACCATGTTTTTAACTTGCAGACGCGACGTCGTACAAACAACACAATCGAACAAACTTCAACGGGCTCTGAAAGTGAATGGTCATCATGGACTGGCGAGGTACTCGAAAGAAAGGCAAATGATATCTGCATATATACTATATAAATAATTTAGTTTCTAGAACTTGTAATTTACACAAAAAAATACAAAGAAATACGAAAATGAATTCGAGCAAGTTTTTGTGCGCGGTCACGGAATTGGAGAATGGGAAGAGAGAGCAACCAGTAACTTTTTCTTTAAAATCCTTAAGAAAGTTTAGAGAAAATCCTGTAGTCGGTAGTAAACCAAGAAGAATAAACTTAAAAAAGCTGATATAGAAGTAATGACGGATTCATCGTACTTATGGCCCTCATACTAGTACTGTGATCTAGCTGTTACACCGCAAAAATGCATCGCTAAGTGTAATACTAACGCAATCTGATAAAATATAGAAACTGCCGCAAAATGTAATAAACTTTTTAACGCAAAATGTAACAACGCAAGTTTTAACAAACTTAACAATAAAGCCAGCCAACAAAGATCAAAACTAAAAATGCCACGAAGGTAATTTTGACCATAACGGAAGGGAAATTATGACTAAACACGAGTCATGACTCAGCATGGGTGCTGAGTAATTGCGTTTGAGAATCACAATGTTTTCATTCCAAACACAAAGTTCGAGCGTCTAGCCTATTTTTTTTATAAAAAATGTAAAAATTAGATAACAGATGAGGGTATTGTCTTCTAAAATTGTTTGGTTTTGGCAAAATAACTTTGGTGCTCACCACATTGTAAGTCAGTATAATTGGCATTTTGTTTTCTTTTCAGAAATTTTGACAATCATAGCGCAACAAGATATAAATTCAAGATATAAATTACTAGAGGTGATTCTGAAACATGGTAAATTATATAATTAACTAATAAAACAGAGTCACGTGATAATCCTTAAAGCAAGGTATATTTATCTGTTGTGGTTTGAAAATCGTGAGAGCGAGGCTGCTTCAGGGTCGCCTGTGGTAAGATCAAAGACTTGCGCTAAACGTCACGTGACTTTTGCCAGTGACTAGTATCCATATAAACTTGATTGACCATACCCAGTACGGGCCCGTAGTATAAAAACCACTCACTTATCTCTGGCTCTTTGGAATTGTCAAGAAATAAATTTTGTGGCGTTTTAGATCTTATTTAAGAAAGTTTGTGAAAATTTCATTACATTTTGCGTCACTACACTTGCGTTAAAAATTTTATTACGTTTTGCGTTAATTCTTTATTACGATTTGCGTCAACTTTATTATATACATGTTGCAGCGACTATTACTAAATTTTGCGTTAGTATTACATTTGTGGCGATTATTACATTTTACGGCGTAAAACCATGGCATGTGTGCTTATATTCGGAGGCCTTATATTCGTGATTTTACGCTATATCAGATTAAACGTTTGCAAACTGACAAATATCAGATAAATTTTTCTTTCAGAATTTAAATATAACTGCAAAACGGGTTCTTCCTTCTCTGCGTGTTCGAAAATCGGGCTTTTCGAGGGAATTTTGAAGCGCGGTCGTGAACTACGAGTTGTGCGGCCAGAACCGCGTTGCACTAAAACTGCCGGAATCGCTCGGTACGTCTAGGGCAAGAAAAGAGGACTGATTAGAATGTAACTGAACAAGATCAGCATGAGAGCCTGGGTACGAGACACGGCATACAAATTTTATTTATTATGGAATTCAAAAATGACGACTCGAATTGAGTCTTTCTTGTGTGGGATCAGAGTGTTAGTTTAGGGGGCTTTTGGGGAGAGAAGTCGAAGTTATGCCCAACTTTGGACAAGAACGCTTTCTCGCAATCAAAATGAGTTTCTTGAAAGATCACGACATATTACAAGGCCAAACCGTCTGATCACTCGTCAGGTCTACTGTAACGTATGTTAAACATGTATGATTTTGCACAAATCTAAGGTAGGTCTATCCTTTCTGCTTCCTTTTTATTTTTACGAACTTCTCTGAATTTGATTGAAGCACAAGAACGATAACTGAATGTTTATGATCGCTCTTTTAGTTGACTTGTCACCAATATTTAAAGTCCATCACAAAATGTGTTTCCCGTCATGCATCGCTCATGCAGATCGTGTAGTAACAACATAATAGATACAGCATGTTTTGTTTTTCTTTTCTTTTGAGTTTGACTGACAAAACTCGGCTAACTGAAGAATTTTTATTTTCTCGTTTACTCTTATATAATTAAGTTTATCCTGTATTTCACAATGTAGTATCGTACTGTATAAAAGATGACGAGAAATCATTTTATTTCAGTGGGTTTAATTTCTAAAGCCAGATCTCATTTTCATTCTCTCTGCACAGGTCACCCAAGCTCTGGGTTAATCTATAATATTTGGTTTATGTCACGCAACGCCATATTGGATCGAATTTAAGAGACTTTGTATGGGAAGATTATCGTTCGAACTTTTAGTCACTGAAATAAAGAAATCAAAATACTTGTTGCATTTACTTGTCTCGTGTTTGTCTGGAGACAAATAGACATACATGAGACAAGTAAGTGCATTTCTGTATTTCAGTGACTTATAGTTCAAACGATAATATCCCATACAAAGTCTCTTAAATTCGATCCAATATGGCGTTACGTAACATAAACCAAATATTATAGACTAACCCAGAGCTTGGGTGACCTGTGCTCTCTGTTCAAAATCAAATGCGAACGAAAATGATTACAGAGGCAGTTAATGAGCCGGAAAGGCCGGAATTGTCCGCTGCCTTTTAATTTAAGATCAAGGTTAAGAAGTTGTTTATAAAATGATAACTTATACCACGCTTTTCCCAAAGTGTTATTAACGCAAAATAGTTATTCTTTGCCGTTTATAACTGTGGAAGGGTCAGTCGAAGATTTTGGAGCGCTTCTAGTCAGCGGGGGTTCTGTAAGGAATTTGAAAAACAAACGTCTTTTTTGTGTGAACCAAGTCATCCGGCAAAGTTATCTGGCGTCTTTTAGGAACCATACAATATACATGCTTCAGCGAAACTGCGAGACAGGAATATTGGTGTTTGTGGCTACTTAACTGTTAACCAACTGACTGCAGCCTGTGCCGGAGTGAATGGATTCACTCTGTGTTTTCTTATTCGAAAGTTACTGTTCTTGGTTCAGTTTTCTCGAAACAACTATCTATTTTTTGCCGTCGGCTGCGTTGCGGGGAGTAAATTCCAACATAATTGTGTGGCTCTAATTTGTTTTGAGAAGCCGAAGCGAAGGTTAAACTTATTATACACTTGCCGGCAATAACGAAACGACCTTCATTGTCTGCCGCTAATTGAACCAACTATTTCCAGAGTTTATAATCAATCTATAGATAGCTCGCTTGCAAATTCTTCGTTGTTGACTTATATTTAGATCTTGTTAATAAACAGGTGTATCTTTACTTATCATTCACGATATCTTGAACAAGCGTTTTCTTTACTGATTTAATTTGATTTATTGCACGTCTTGGTAGATATATGTCGTGTTTTGTTTGTACCCATAACGCAAAGACAGCTATTACATGCTAATCTTTTCTTTGCAATGAAATGTTTTGGGCAGGAAAAAGTCCAGCTGTAAAGTGTGAATATTTTCCATAACAGCATATTGTTGTTTTATCAGATTGTCCCGAAGCATTCTACTTTTTATCTAATTTATTAGCTTTAACTAAGCTTGTTGGTTTTCGGCGCAGTCTTTCAGAAAGCATTATTTTGAGCTGTAAATTATGCCCGATTGTTACTGTGTACGGTTTTAAAGCAAAACAAAACTTATGATAACATCAAGTCTGTTGTGAGCTTTCCAACCATCACGTGTTGGAGTTATTCAAAGCACAGCCTGTAAACTTGCGGCACCAACAATTGTTTCAAAAGAAACCCCATGACTGCTGACAATGAAGTCAAAGAAAGGAAATCAAAATCATTGTGCCGGGCTGCCGTTTTGCATGGTCCGAAGTATTATTGCCCTTGGCTAAGCCAGTGTGACCTTGATACTGAAACTAATTTTGATAGAAAACAAGGACGGAATCGGTTCTGTTAAAGCTGTTAAAATGTGTTGGTGGCATCGTCCTGAACAATTGGAGGCGCAATATTTAACTGAGCTGTTTGTGTTTAGACCCTAGTACATTTGCGACCTCTTCCTTTTTCTTCTAGCCTTGAAACACGTGGCTGGTTTCAAACATATTTCGATGGAGTTTGGCGCAGCTGATTAAAATGCGTTCCGTTTTGATTCGATAAGAAGTGATTTTGTTTAGTATTATAAGTCGCGTCGTACTTATCGCCAGAAAATTTATGTCCACTTGCAAAAAATATATAACTCTTTAGACACTATTTAGAATGTTTGGACTGGTTGGTTTGTGGATATGTGTGCGACCTTGTGCGCGTTTTGCGTGCGTTTGCATTATCATATCACGGCGTTTGATTGTTTGCTTGTTTGTGCGTGACTTTGTGGCTGTGTATGTGTGCTCAGTTGACGTTTTCTTACAATTAATACAAAATAATTTGGACTATGCGTCTGTAGCGTTAACTGAATAGTTTAACAATCTGGGATATTGAAGCATTTCTAGAAGTGAACTCAGACAAGAAAATAGCACTAATCATTCTATAGTGCTTGCACTCAGTGAAGACAGTGAAACAGTGAAAGAGGAAGTCTGGAAACTAATCGGGATAACAAGGTGAAAAATCTGTTGTTGATAAATAGCTTAACACCTCATATACAACTGTTGATTGTAAACACAATTATAGGAGGACTAGATGAGATTCGAGTGACCAGCTGCTGTGACGCCATATTCAGTGGGAGATGAAAACACGAGATTACTAGGTGATGGATTAACGCCTTGCTCGCGTCGCCTGGCGGACGCCTGTGGCATTGGCTGCGCACCAGCACACCCGCAGAGCTGGCATCGGCTTTCCATGTATGAAGATGAATTCAACCATAATGAAAGTCATGAAACAGAACAAACTTCCCTCAGAGCTCTCTAGCAATCGCGTTCCGTTCCTGTTAATACCGGATTTCCGAGTGTTAGATAGAAGAGCTACATCGGTTTCCCCACTTGCACTCAGGAAACTCAACGCGTCACTAGATCTAATTTCAATAAGTACAGGCAACTAAACAATAATGTCCTCGCATTTTCCTACTCATTCTTCCCCAGAACTGATAGGACCTGGAACTGTCTACCTAATTCTATTGTTTCTGCCCGTAGCATTAAAGAATTCAGTAAGTCTTCCGCTGCACTCTGCATCCCAGAATCTGAGTACCAAACCATCTGAGGTGACTGTAAGCCAGCTGACCGCCCCCTAGTTATTAGCGGAAACTAACTTAGGGAACTTTATTTAAGTAGATTTAAGGTTTGTTCTAAGTGTTCGGCACAACAAATGCGCTGTATCGTTCAAACTTTGTAAACGAAAATCGCTGCAAATTAAAAAGGTTTATACCAAATCGAATAACTAATTAGGTGTTTCTTTGGAGCTCAGAACAAACTTTGAACACGTTTTCAATTCAAAATAGCAAACATAAATTATTGATTAAGTTTTGGACAATTTGTAAGAGTAATAAGCCGAACTCTCTTGATTGCGCTATTATGTGATTGTTTTAGGTGCTACTGTGGAACTGAAAGCGTTCGGCATTTCAAAAAATATTGGAACGCAGAAGTTTTAATTGCGTTTAAACTGCCCGAAGTAGACGAATTAGCGGTTGTACATTCGGCAAACAGAAATATCTGAGAAACATTAAATAAAAAGTGTGCTTGGTATACAGGTTTTTCTAAAAATAAGAAAGGCTCATCGTTCGTAATTTTTACGAGCTTTTGCCAGCAGCTTCAGCCTCAAATTGTTCTTAAAATTGTTTTTATTTTTAAAAACACAAACTGTGGAATAAGTGCCAAAAGTATCCAACACCTACAGCTCGAATCATGACACATCGGAGCCATCTCAAAAATATGCAACTTACATATATTTTGCTTGATATGTTCTAGTTTAGAGGGGAAATTAATGTATTACGTGTATGTTGCTTATTTAGTCGTGAATTAGTTAAAGTACTGCGTGTGGAAATATACAGATAGAATTTATGATTTTAAAACTCAGCCTGAAATTGCCTCTTAATTTGTTCTTATTTCTTGTGCAAATTTGAGCTTCTTGAGTGATCTTATAAAGTTGTACTTGTATAAAAATCATGTATATGAATAAACAGACAAGTTCAATATGACTTTGGTACTACATACCTTTCAAGTATATCACATCGGAGCGATTTCTTCAGGACTGCAACCGTTTCTTTACAATGGCATGATATCTTGAGATTACCTGCGAAATGGCAGAGTAAAACCAATTTCATTTAGTTTCTTTTTGCTTTAACGCTTTGTATTAGAAATGATTTAGAATCCAATAAAAGAGTTGGTGATATTGAAGAAAAGAAAAGCAGCACTTGTAATTATGTTTTAACAGTGCAATTATACAGGAGCCGCCTATACACAGCTAATTGATACTGTGCGAATCCCCCTCGTATACGTATATTCCCTATCAAGCTATGACAGTAAACGATGTATTATTGCTAGTTTCTAAATATCATATCAAGATTCAATTTATCTACTCCATTCTGTTTCGCCTGGACTTTGCGTATATGGACAGTTTTTTAAATTTAGTATGTATAACGACGACTGAAAAAACTAAGTCCGTAATTACCTTAAAGCCGGAAAATCCCAAATAAGTAGATGCATTTCTTGTGTCAGTTGTGCTTGCAATATGTATAGTCGAAATGATACCTTTCGTCCCAGTGAAATAACATTCATGTAATTTCTAGATTCGTCTCATTTTTTTACGCCGTTAGCTTGTTTTCGGTTTTGTGTTGCTCCCTCAACATTTAACGTTTGAAAGAACATAATTTCTTTGAATAAAGTTCAGCTTTTACGAATTCTTTCAAAATTTTAGAAATATTTTGTCTTTCAGCAAGCAAGAGAGTAGTTCAGCCTTGGTATAACAGAACAAGCCGTGCAACTCAATGTGTCCCATTTAAGGCAGACACTGAAAAGCAGAACACTGAGAATTCCCATCCAGTTAAGGAGTTATAATTAACGAAACTCAATATCGAACAATTGCTGATTGGTTGGTCAAATGTATAGCTGGTGACACGCTGTCTTTATGATATCGTATGTTGGTCAAAACGCGTAGTTTTCTCGTAAATCATCGGGAACTTCACAATCTTGCAAAAACAGATTACCAGCGGTTCGCTGTTTGTCTGGCTTTTTAACGCGATCATATATCCGAGTGTATGAAACCGCTTTAGGCACCGTCTCATGAGCAAAATATATTGTAAAAAAATATTTGAATCTTACACCATCGAAAAAGTGCCGTCTGATAAACTTGATAAGCTTAAACAAACTGTTGGTTCCGGGCATGTCTGCCTTTGGTTAAAAATTGAAAGTGACTTCGCTGACCAAGTAGAAAAAACAGCAGTTTTCAAAAAAGGCTAATGTTTACGACCACCAGTATCTTAATTATTTGTCACCAACAAAGTTTGAGGTGATTTCATATTTCGCCTGAATTCGTTTTGGATCCAAATTTTGTAAAAAATACCAACAATTTTTGAGGACAGACTTGAACAGGGCTACCCGCAGGAAGCCCATGCTTACAGTTTGTATTTTGGCGGTCGTGTTGCGCGATTTATAAGACTTTATGTGGGAACTCTGGGATCGAGCGATTTATGAGTTTTTCAGTGTATGGGAATTCACTCGATTCGCGGCGCAACCCGACTCCAAAAATATAAACTGTAAGCTAAGCCGTACTTTAAACGGCTTGCATCCATTCCATACCCACTGGTTATTAGATAATTCAGTTATTTTCTCAACAAATTTTATGTAATTACTAGTTCTAGCAACTGCATGTCAGCTTGACGCAACCATACATGGTTGCGAGTAACTGAATGTTTTCTAATCAAGTAGCTTAATCATGAAGAGCTAGCACATTGAGTAAAATTTGTCACTTTTGGTAGTTTAATGAGGTAATTATTATTATATAACTGAAATTACTCAAGCCCAAATTGGCAAAACCACTTGTACCTCGAATTGAGAAAATTGCCAGATCATTGCTTTGATCCAGTAAGATAGCATCATTTGACTACAAGGTTAGTTAACTCTAGAAAAGCAAGAAGACCAGACTCAGGAGAAAGATTGTGAAGAATTAAACTATATAAATTATTATTGAGAGACTCTCGGCTTCTCATCCTTGCGTATAACAAATTACAAATACCCTTCGAGCAAGCTCGCCGATTATATGGCACATTTCAGTACTCTTAAACTTGTTCTTTATCAAGGACCGAAGCCAAAAGCCTCAAGATGTTTAAGATCTGTTACCATCTGTTATCTTTCTAAGAACTATGCAACGTGTTACTTGTTGAAAACAAAAGCAGCTCGTGAGCTTAAAAACTGCAACATGGCAGCACTTGCGGCATGCACTATAATTTAAGAGGTGAAATTGCCTTGAAACTTTCTACTGTTGTCAAAGTCAGTGGTGTGTTCTTCAAACGATTACTGGTATGACATTTGGCTTATTGTTTTATGGTTGTATGTTTAATACTTGCCCAGTTCAGCAATGGCGACAAAATAGATGTGCAAGTTTATAGGAAGATGTGTTCCACTTTCTATGTTTCTTGTTATTTCCAGGGACGGGAAATTTTGGAAAGGGAGAGCTGGAAAAGGAAAAGATTCTTGAAAGGGGGACGGAAAAGGGTACCTGTGTTCCAAAAGATTATTTTTCAGAGATTTTCTAATAAAACATTTGCAAAAATCCGACGAAACGGGGGCCCTTCGAACCTTCCCCTAAACTGGCGTATGATTTCAGCTGTATGCTAAAACACACACGGAGTTCCAAACTTGCTTTCATTTTGCCTCTTAAAGAGAGATTATAACTGATTAAAAGTTTAACGACTGTGAGAGTTTAGAATTGGTAAGAAACTCTAGCAATATATTTCAAATCGTGAATTGGCTGGCGTTGGGAGTAACTAGCTGAAAAAAGAGTTTTAACGCTAAAGATTTAAAAGATTGTAGTTAAACACAGATGGAAATTATAGATAACATAGAAAAAGCCCAGCGACATTAGCGCCTCTTTCAGTCAGTTTCGGAGATATCAAAGAGCTTTTGAACTCACTCGCGTTGTAGTCGTGAATTCGTTCTATAACCTTCGCCGCCTTGCGCAAAACAATAACACGGCCATTGTAGAGCACATGTCTCGTTTTTATCAAGTAAGGAGCACATGTCTCGTTTTTATCCAGATGTTTTTAAGGCTAAACTCAAGACACATCCTTTTAAATTAGCTCTGCTAAATCTTTCATGAATTATTTTTAATCGCTTTCACGAATTACATTTTTAACAAATTTTTGTTGTAAAAAGCATCGGGACTTTTTGTATAACGCTTTCATTTGAAAACTGTAGATTATTATTATTATTATTATTATTATTATTATTATTATTATTAATAATATATTATTAACAGATCTGAGAAAATATTTGTTTGTCAGAATATCCGTTAAAGAAACCTCTGGCAAGTTCTGTCTGTTGTCGGGATGACAAATTATGCCCCTTGGGCTCACGACCATAAAGAGGTAACACATCACGAACACGCCAGCGCTATGTTCCAAACTAAGGAATGATTTATCTCTTTTTAGTATGTCCAATCACATATCCATTGGCAAGTGTGTGAGGAATTGCTTTAGGATGTTAACAGTGTATCTACAAAAATATGAAACCAGAGTTTCAAAAAGATGTTACTCACTTACTGTACGTGTACATCTGCCTGAAGAATGAAAAGCGTCAAGTGAAACCAAACGCGACATAACGCCACTGCCCGGCTGCAATTCCTAACAGTTCTTTTCAGTTTGCCAACTGTAAACAAAAATATTCCAAACTCGAATGAATTAAAGGAAAACTGAAAATATATGAGTATGAGCGGTTTTAATAAATGAACTCGCTAAAGGCAGAGGTCTTCGACAAAAATATTAATTCCTGCATCTACAGGTTCAGCTTTACAATAAGAATAGCTTAAATTGTTCAAGAACAGCAAATTGTTTCTTGTTTGAAAAAAAAATCTCAGTCAAATTTTGAACCGGCAGAAGTTCTGTTGTAAGTATATGGGAAACGTAGATTCGAATAATAATTATAAAATGCGACTGAGCATCTGCCACAGTATGTCACACAGTATGTTTCCAATAACTTGTTTCGCAACACCGTTGTTCAGTTTTAAGCTCTGAAGAGAACTAGTGGTTCGGTCAGACACACAAAGCTGTTTACTGTAGCTATAGGTAGCATCTGTAGCATTTTGTTAAGGTCAAACTGCTCGAGTCAGCGACATTTGATAAGACATCTTATTTTCGTTGTGTGAATGCATGCAGTTATCGTATAGTGCATGAAACTTCTATCTGGGTGCTGCTGACTTTTGCCAGTCGCATCTCCTAGAAGTCAATCATGCAGAAGTAACGGCTTTTTTTAAGAGTTCACAATCTCAAAAAAGAAGTATATATACTTCTTTTTTATACCATAATTTTTATCTTCAAGCAGAAAACAAACCTAAGTACGAGCAATTACGAACAACAACTTGTTTGTACAAGACGTAAGCTATTTTGTACAATTCTAATTCTTTTGCAAGCAAACTTCCAACTTTCCTGCGTCTTTAAACGCAGCTTTAGCCTAGTGTATAGGAGTATTAGGCTGGATAATTCACCGATTAAACAGCAGTTCGTTTTCAAAGTTATGGACTGAATGTTGCTGCATTACGTCATATGCAGCCGACGTGGCCATCGTCACAAGGTACAGAGCCGATTGTGATGTAAGACATTTGTTTTTGTTGATTTTAATGTCCAATTCTTGCCAGCACTTTTACAAAACGTTTTGTGATATACTCAAATGTTTAGCTTCCAAGTTCCTTTTCTTTTCCCATGCACATCTTTCCGAGTTTTCTCAATTACAATTTCCCAGCATCAAGATAAAGATAAATTTTACTGCTTATATTTCTGATTTTCAACAACACTTTGGGAATTTGAAAGGTTTTAAAATGATTATATATAAAATTGACTTTTTGCCCCGCTGTTAGCAACAATGGCATTTTGCGTGTACACTTTGCTATTTCGAATAGTTCTGAAAAATACCTACCACTTTTTTCAGCGATGGAAATTGTTTAAAAATTGGGCGTTGTTAATTTAATTACAATTGATTGCCAGCTGCTCAGCAACAATGAACAATCCTGCTCATTCCTTTTTGATAAACAACCTATTAATAAAGATCATTAAATATTCTGTAATATTTTTTTTCTATTTCTAGTACTAAAAACATCTGAACAAGAACTCACCGTATCTGATGGTTGCAACTACGGTAGAATCCGTAATTAAGATGAGCTTTTTGACCATTGATGACGTGGAACAAAGTTATCGAATTATTGAAAAATGCAAAACAAAAGCAAAAAAGAGCATGCAGCCACAACACGCTTTTTCGATTGGCTCATGGTTTGTTGTTAGAGAACCAAGGTAATTTCAGGCGCCAAGTCCTCAGTAATGACAATTGGTGGAAAAACATCTCAATATTCACAAAACCCAAGCTGTGTGGCTGTGAACAATGCATCTGAAATAGCATAGGGCTGGCCTTTATGACTCTCACCACGCCGGGATCACATTCATTTATAAATCATAAATCAAAGTTGGGGGTTATATTCGATTTAATCACCTGTCAGGTTGAAACTCTTCAAAACAATACCAGCTTGTTAACGAGAGTTTATTTTCAAAAGTTTCATCCTATAATTAAACCTAAATACCGCCAAGACATAATCTTAATGAATAAGGAAATAACAGAGTTTAAATTTAACAAAATAAAATATTTGATTAAAGTTAGAAGAGCCGTGATAGCGGGTAGGATGTATACTTAGTAGAAACGAACCGACCTTGACTCGATTATGGTTGAAAACTGTCTCAGAAGTCATCTTATGGATGATTTATAATTCTACATCATTAGTTCGTGCATTTGTGGGATACTTTGTGTAAAACTATCTCTATCTGGCACAAAACTGATTCGAGTTTTCATAGCAATTTATCATGCAAGTTCACTAGCCAGATCTGCTTTCTGCGATAACAAATCGCAATTTCTCCTTCGTTCAGTAGAACAGGGCTATTTTATGCAGTGAACTAGAAAGACGGTATTTCTTTATAATCAAATGATTTACTGCTAGCTCTGAGTAATGACACACTTATATCATCCTCTTGAGCGGTGAATAAGCCGGTTTATAAACCTTTGTCTTCGAGTTTAACGGATATTTGTTAAACACGCGTAGCACACAGCTCATTAGCCGTTTTCTCCACCCAAAGTCTTTAAGTTCATTGAGGCGAAGTTATCAATTTATGTATCAAAAACATGGATTAGCAGGGATTGAAGGATTAAAACTAAGTATTCGTGTTAGAACTTTTTCATTATAAACACTGCCACGTACGAGAATGAAACCCTATAGCGCTTTGACAGCTCGGCATTCTTTCTGTATGAAATACTGCCATCTTAGCAGGCAGGCACGTTGACAAGTTTTGTGAGTAAAATATGGCTTTGCTCCTACGTATGAGTCGTGCCCTCTCGGGGGTTAAGAACCGAATGAATAAATACAGTTTCAGCATGAAGCGTGTCTATATTTAAAGCAACAGGTTTACACGTTGTACATCTCAGTGAGGCGTACAGTTCATTTGTATAGACATCAAACCAGGATGTGCCTGTATGTGAACAGTGGGGAAAATGCTTTTGTAGGGAAACCGCTATCTCTTTGGAATCACACCAAGGTACCAAATTAATATCTTACATAAAATTCGATTCTCATGTGAATGTTAATCATTTAGTGTAAAGATTGAACTTTGAGGTGCTGTCTTAAGCGGTGAGACAATTTTGAATATATTCTAAGATTGTCTAAACAAGCGTACCCAAATTTAGACCTAACTGCATATCAACGGGTGAGTTCACTGGCCCATTGCAACCTCAGTTTTCTTTGACTATTAAACTCTCATTCGGCACAATGGCGGCCAAGTCCCGCGATAACTGCTTAAGGGTGGGGCGAGATTGTGAACTTCTGATAATCGGTGTCTTAATTAAAGCTAGGAGAAGACTTCAGATGCGAAAAGAACTGCTCTTCTACTCGCAGACAAGCCAAATTGGCTTAATAAAGCATAACCAACAGTAATCTCGTAATATCGGCTTCTTAATAGAAACTAATTGACTTATGGCTTTATACATTACTTCAGTGGAATATATTCAGCAACGGTTTTTTCAGCGCTCATTCTTTGATTTTGTAAAGAAATGCAACCAAACGACTTGAGGTAAGAAGGCTAGAAACGGATGAAATGGCTTTTAATTGGCGTGTCTAGAAAAGGATTTAGAATTTACAGTCATAGCAAGCGTTTTGATTCAATTATTTCGTGCATGCGTTGGTTATCGAAATAAGTAACAATTCCTCATTGTTCTGCATTTAAAACGAACCAAAATTTATGAAACTAAAGGTCGTAACTTTATCAGATGACTGAAATCATAATTCCGCGTTGAAGGCATGTTGGAGTAGTTTGAAAAGCTGAAAATAATTAGCAGTGATCAAATATACAGATGACATACCGGGAAAGAAGCCTGTGTTTAACTTTGTACTTAACTTGTAACTCGTTTTTCGCGTTAGCTCGGCTTTGATATTACCTTGCGACACACGAATCGCTATAAAACAAGGTTAGACAAAACAAAATACAAAAGAAGTGCTTTGTTGTAACTTTGTACTTGTTCAGTTTTGTCTCTTTAAAAACGAATGTTCTGTCGGCGGTCCCTTCTTGTTAGCAATAGTGACAGTTTTCGCACCTCTTTGGTTGGCAGTCGTCTTCGGGAGAGAGTTTGGTGAAAGAAAGATGAATTACGACCCGCTGATTACTTATATTTATCACATGAAGTGTTCCAAACCAGGCAGTGAATATATATTAACAAAAAATAGAGAAGGTTTAGGGAGACTTGAGTGCAATATCAATTTAAATTGCTCGATTCGTTTTTGCTTTGTTAAATTCCATTATGAAGCGGCGCGATTTCAAGCTACTAAATCAATGTCGAAAGTTAATTGAAGATAACGAACGATACTACAACTAAACTGTAATTACAAAATCAGTGATGGTTAAACTTTCATATAGCGTTTATGATAACTGTAGTTTCGTTGTTTTTGCATAACATATTATATCGTTATAGACATAGGACGATTATACCGAGTGAAAGATCGGCGCGCACTCCTTTGTATTTCACTGAGGTTCTGTGGTTGATTAGCAGCAATGATTAGAGTTGCTCTTTGATTTTCTTCAAAACTCTTGGTATCCTATCATTTAACTTATTCAAATAACTAAAATATAATTGAATCTAAGTGGATCGTTGACAAATATTAACGCTGAAGAAATGCTAGAGTTAGAACTTAGCTTGCGTGATACGATTACGTCGAGAAGTCAAAGCTATAGTTAATCGAAGAAGGTGGTGTAATTCACTCCTGCTTTATATCGCGGCGTCTTTTGTTCCGTTGCATATAAAGTCGTACAAAATAACTTAATCTGGAGGCTTTTACACCAAAGTGAAGGCTTTATCTTATTTTTTTTGTTGAAGAAAGTTAGAGGTTAGAAACAACTGCATTTAAATTTCATGTCAGTTTCGCGTCGAAAAAGAAAGGAGAAGGAGTTAGTTTGGTGCTATGCCTTTACGTCCGGTTCTTTACCAGTCTAACTCTCATCTTAAAAAAGGGCAAAAGTTGTACATATCAATAAAATACTCCTACAAATGCGGTCATTTTTTATACGGAGAACTGCAAAAGAAGCGAGTTTTGAACAAGAAAATTTGACTGAGAGCAAGGGCGAGATTTAACAAGTCGAGTTACTTTGTCTTTACAAGCTCCATACTTTGTCAACCGAAGCGTATAGTTGGAAAAGATTTTATCGTCGCCAAAAGAGACGCGCAAATTATATTTAGAATCTCTTGTAGCTAAACATATCTTTTTGGCCTTTGGGTATACTTTTCCGCAATTTCATTAGATCAGTCTCGTTAACCTATTCAAACAAATCTTATCCCGTTCTAAGAGGCGTTTAGAGCCCATTGTGAAGCACTGACCTAGAAAACCAAGAAGTATATTAAAAATGCACGATATCTTGTGTTCTAATTTAATGAAAGTTTGAAGAAACACATGTTCAACTTTTATCCTGTAAAATCTTGTTAAGTAAATAGGAATTTAACAGTAACTGAGCAATCTAACTTAAGTGGTTGTCAAGATATTAGTTCAAGTTTGCTTAGTCAATAAAGCAAGAAGTTTTATGGACTGACTCCAGGCACAGGGCAGATCGTTGTCAATTTGCATTTGGATTGTACTTGCCGGCCAGACAAAAACTCACGTTTTGCCTGACATAAATAGCCTTGTTTAAAATAGGATTATATTGAGGCATTCTTTATACAGGATCTTTGGATGTTGAGCACAGAATGACAAGGAAACGCATTGAATTCGAGGTCAAATGATTCCGCAACGTAGAAAAACGATGCTTCGTTCAATGTGTGGTTGTTTTTATGTTCTCTTGTGGATCCAACGACAAAATAAAAGCATAAAACAGCAAGCGGTTCTTTTGATTTATTGCCACTCATTTTCATTGATGCTGAAGAGCAAGAGTAAACACCCAAGTGTTCGTTGTTACTCTGGGGTCTATACAGACTTCAGTAAAATACTCGTTTTTCTCGCAAACTAAGCCAGTTTTGCTCTTTGTTCTAGTTCATTCCTCGCTGACTACTTGGTAGCCGCGGCGGGGAGACCACAGCTAGAAATTTCAAGATCACACAGTACAGCTTACATATAACTGGAATTTTTACACAAGAAATAAAGCTTGATATATAGATTTATATATATAGTATGCCTCCGTAAATAATATATTATCTGAAAGAGCATCACCTTTGATCATTTTGCTTCACACACCATTCACACATGATCACTCATGTACCCGCAGACACGAGACACGAGAATAGTACAGTTTTCGTCAACTATTTGCAAACCAAACGTGTTCTTCAACTCCAAAATATCATTGTTAAGGAACTTTAGAAAGGAAAGAGTATGTACACTTTGATAGTCAGGTCTCTGAAAGGAACATTATTATCTATATACAACAGGAGTAAGATAGACTGTTCAAGTGTTCGAATATTTAGCGCTCGCGAGAACCCCTCGTAAATCACCTTGTACAACCCCGTCTCATTCCTCTACTTGTTGGGATTACCGGTTTATTTTCCTTCTTCCACTTCATACGCCGGTTTTGAAACCAGATTTTAATCTGCCTTTCAGAAAGATCCAAGTGTTTTGATAGTTCAGAGCGTCGCTCTTTTGTGAGGTATCTTGTGAAATGGAACTCCTTTTCCAGCTCCAGAAGTTGGTTTCTGCTATACGCCATTCTGCGCCTGCTTTTGAAGGGCTGTTTGAAATGCCAGGGCATTTCGTCTTCTTCGTCTTCCTCTTCTTCTTCTTTGTCCTCTAGAGAATAAGTAAAGAAAGAGAGTAAATAAGGAAACAAGTTCTTTGTCTGACCGCAAGCAGGATTTTGAGCATAAGAGGCTAAATTTGACGTTTGTTAGCTTTAGGTGCGTCAAATCGTAATTGCCCAAAATAGGAACACTTTGCGCCCTTCGTTTATGAGTCAAACTTTACTTGCGTTTAAACGCGAAATAAAACTGAAAATACAATTGATATTTTCCGTTATACATATATGATAAAAAAAATCAAAAAGGTATTTTTTGTATGAAATTAATTTTAACAATAAACCTTCTTCGCATGCTTGCAACAAAAGAGGTCCGCGGGTTCCCAGAGTAGATGCCAAACAGCAGCAAAGAACGGTTGTACTTGTGTACAGTTATTCAAGTGTCATTCTTGACATTATAACACGAGTCACTAACTAAACAAATTTAGTTTTTAACACACGTACCTAGGAGATTCTTTTCTTTCGTCCTCGTAGGCTGTCCCGGTTCTTTGTAAACGCTTGTATGAAAGGAAGACTTTGATGGTTCTTGAACGCTACCTTCCGTAATTTTTTGAAGCATCGGGGAGGAGCCAATTGAGCTTGAAATCGCTGCCAATGTCTCTAAGCTGTCCTTCACTGACGGATAAGGCATACTGTTTAGTGAAGGGGTGAAACTAGGCACTGTGTTTGACCTTGGAGGGACTGCTGTGCAAGATTGGCCCGTATCAGCTCGGTAATATTGATACGGATTGAATGGCCGAATTCCACAGCTATACATCATAGATGGCGGGTTGTAGCAGGGCTGTGAGGAGAGCTGGCTTGGACTGGGGTAATAGTACTCCATTATTGGCTAGTATTGTATTTCTCCGGTTGACTCAGGTAGCAAGTCAAAGGAACATACTGGTCGTGCCAATAAAAGAAACACAGATACATATAGTCCGCTCATTATTGTCATGCTTGTTGGGCAGTAAAACAGCAGACCCCTATTGGCTGGTTAACAATAGCCGCGTCACGTTTAACGTGACCTCAGTAAACTTGTGGCGCCCGTTTAAACGGAGCGATTATAGCCGAAAATACAAAGGTGTTAATTAAAATCTGGCGTCTATTTTATTTTACACATTACACAAGAAAATGTATCACTGATAACACAGTTTTGTACAAGCAACCGTACAAACTCAGACTATCTTGTCGTGAATATGCATAATATATAGCTTTCAAAATTGCATGTGGATTTGCAGTTAAACAGTTTGATGTCCTGAGTCATGTTTTCACAAAAAAGGCCGGCGGATTCTGTAACACTTCATATTTCATACGAAGTTGAAAAAACAAAATGAAAAACCAAAATGAGCTGGTGTCGGTGATAACCTCGAATACGTATCGTTTTCTTAAAATTTTAATTTCTATATTAAAATACAAGAGTGTTGTATAGCTCTCTCTACGCTGCTTTAGTTTGTTTTCTCTGGTTGATTTTTTCTAACTCATACATTAACAAAGTGTTTTATGGTTTTGCAAAAAAATGTACAGGAAGTCATAACACACGAATGATTCGGAATGTGTCGAGCAAAATAATGACTTAATTACTCAAATTGTATTCGGAATCGGCTATACTTTTACTTGTGACTGACTGTCAATAAGTGTTTTCCTCACAATCAACTACCTTAGAAACTTGTGGTCAGCATTGAAAGACGCTTACTAAGTTTTCAGTTTAGAAAAGTGAAAGTTCAACTACTGAGTTGTAACACCAGGAACTCTATAAGCGCCTTCGTAAAATATTTGAATGAAGCTAGTTAAGGTCGCAGTGGAGCTTTCGATTCATAAATTGAATTGAGGATAGACGGCGCATTGACTTTGCTGCAAGTCTGCCACAGAAGACACTTCAATTACACGAGATAATTAATGATGTTTACCAAGTGCATTAAACAATCCTTTTTAAGTAAAATTGATGGGTTTTAACATGGTATATAAATGCACCTCATTAATCATACAGATATAACAAGTGTGATGATTGCACTGCACACACCGCTAACAAGCAAGGTACCGGAGGAGGCTGTACGAGAAATGTTCACAAACTCACTGTTTCATTTCATTCGGAAAACTACATCCAGGCACTAATTAATTTAAAACGGCTGTTTAGCGACGGTAAAGCGATTTCAACGAATGTTAGTATTACGTAACTTTCTCCAACTATACACTAACGGAAAATCAAGGCACCGGTTTATATTGGGTGGTAAAATATGCACTCGATTGGATACGCGTGGCAGACAAACAGGTGAGGAAAAATGCCAACTCACAAATTAGACCGCTCTTGTTACACCTTATACATCTGCGGTTCTAGTATTAAAAGTATTCAGTTTTCAACCGACTATGTTGAAAAGTATAGGTTTTGTTGAAAAGTATAGATTTTTTTTATTATCGCTTGGTTTCGGGACAAGAAAAACAACAATACAGTACATACGAATTATCGAAACAGCAGTTGTCTTGAGTCAAAAGTGGCGTTCAAATATTCTTTGATGTAAAACTCGATCATGTATATACTTGGCAAACTATATCACTATTGTGAATTTTGTCAAGTTATCTTTATATATAAAAGAAATCACTTTGCTGAGTCGGGTTTAGTATCACAAACGCTGTAAGATTTTGCGAGACTGAAAGAAATGAACGGAATGTGTCGATTATGGCCAGGCAGGCGAGTGAAATGAATAAAGTAAGCACTGTACAATTATTAATAACAGTAGTAGAATGGTGAACAGGTACGAGCAAAGCCCTATAATCCCACGCGTTTACTTTTGAGATATAAATACTAACGAGAAGTTAAAAGGTGAAAACAGTGGACACTGAATGCTTCGGCGACTTGGCGCCGCCGTGGAGCCCAAAACACAAAACATTTCCCCGCCGACTTCGGAGTCACCGATCCATCATGGTTAGCTGGTCACTTTAAAAGAAAAGCCGCTTCCAATTTTGTCTCAGCGGTGTTTTTGCATTACGCTTTCAGTTATATATGTAAACCTCCAAATACCGGCCTAATAGTTTTGGTTTTGCGTTTAGCTTAACTAAAATTTGCTGTAATACTTTGTCCGTATTTACTGATCATGATATATACAAACCGGCCTGATCATTGTGCACAAGTACCATAGACACTGAACTTGGCGCTATGGCAGTTGATAAAATCTTACAATTAGCACATTGTAAATTCAGCTTCCAAATCTGGTTAATTGTCATAATGATTAGACTTAACTTAAACGTGTCAGCAAGGCAGGCCTTGTGTAACCTAATTAAATTGATATCCTTATTGTGAGTACGGGTCTCCCTGGCGTCTTGGTTGTGTAGATAGCCGCTCTCGAACAGTTTTGGGCAAACACAAACAAACACGTCCCTATCTCTAAAGACTTGCAATTTGTTTACACAACCACTGCAAGTAATAGCTTGAAAAATGTGTTCATAAATGTATAAATAGTTGCATTTTTGTGCTTGCAGTCTGTGTGAATCTGAGCAAATCCATGAAGAAAAGCTTGGGCTGAGCGAGGATTAAAAGGCTTTGGTACCCTATTAGTAGCCTTTGCTCCGCTCTCGTAGAGGCTAAACTATCAAAGCTTTGCCAGCGACTCTCGACCAGTCTCAGGAAGTAATGAGAAATACTCTCTAACATGTATATAACTATTTACATGCACCCCAGTGCGAGCAGTGGGAACATTAGCATTCCATTAAATTGCCTGCATGATAGTATGTTTTAAAACTCCCAAACTAAAATATATCTCAGTGGGTAAAATATATCCCTGAAATCAAAAGTTTTGTTTCTGTATGAGTATGTTTGCGATACGGCAATAGTTTGTATGAGGACTATTTGATATTCAACCTATTGGCTTTCTGATTTTGACTAGAAAGCGGATTAATATTTCATGCCAATACACTATTTTTGAAAATATATAAGAAAGTCTATGTTTGGCCTGAGGTTGAACGTTCTCAATTAATTTTAGGGTTGCAGCCTCAAATGTTCTCAAAAGGAGTTGTTTAATTATATAACTGTCTACGTTCAAAGGCTGTTCCTCGCATATATAACTTTCACATATGTAACCCAAATGTGCTGCTCTGTTAATCAAGCTGGTTGTAACTGAATAAAATTAACGGCTCTCGGTCTACTAAAATCGCTTGTTTACCGAAATTGATTGTGAAGTCGCACTGCTCTCTCGCCGTACACCCTTTTTTTTTTAAGTGCGTCTATGTTTGGGCTTGGGCTGAACGTTCTTAATTTTTTTCAGGATCTAAGCCTCAAATGTTTTTTTAAGAAAGTGTTCTTGATCATTTTTGTGATTGCTTTGCCTGTATGCCGTTCAAAGGCTGTTCCCAACATCTAACTCAATTCATTCAGTACTCAAAAGTGTTGGTAATCACCTGTTTACCAAAATCAGTGCTCTCTCGCAATATTTACAGTGGCTTTTCTCCGTTACATTTACAAAATTTATAGAAATAGTAAACGTTCCTTTCTTAGTATCAGCCTGCGTTATGTTCTCAGCATGTTCTTCCAGCCTCAACGTTCTTATAAAAAAAGTTTCTTATAAAAAACACGGACCGTATTTTAGTAGGGATTATAAGTTCAGCTTTTAACATTTATAGAAATAAACGTTTCCTTTCTTGGTCAGTCTCAGCCTGAGTAAGGTATGTTCCTCGCATTTTCTTAAACCTTGGCATTTTTCAGTCTCGACGTTCTTATAAAAACAAGTTTTTTATAATAAAAAAGAGTATATGTTGTAGTAGCAATTATCGGTTCAGGTTTTAACATTTTTAGGAATACAAACGTTCCCTTTTTTAGTCTCAGTCTGAGGTATGTTCCTCGCATGTCTTAAAACTTGGCAATCTTGATCCACAACGTTCCTATATAAAAGAAGTTTCTTACAAAAAAGAGTGTATTTTAGTAGCGATTATCAGTTCAGCTTTTAAACGCAGTTCCTTTCTTTTTTCTTCTTTTTTTCTTTTTTCTTTTTTTCTTTTTTTTTCTTTTTTTTTCTTTTTTTCCCCTTTTTTCTTTTTTTCTTTTTTTTCTTTTTTTTTGAACTTGAATGCATTTTATTGCTTTTGTCAGTCCCAGCAATTCAAGTTTATCTTCCATTATTAACAATTAAAGTTTTATCTTCCATTTCCTAACACTTAAAGTTTTATCTTCCATTTCACACTTAATGTTAACTAACGAAACTAAGAATGTGGCAGCTAGGTTTAACTTGAAGTTGTTCGAGCGTCTTGCCCGTTAATGGCAACTCAAACGCAGACTGTTTGGCTATCTAAAATTTGCTTTCTTAATCTCAACCTGAGGTGTGTTTTTAGCATGTTTTTACATAATGGCCGTTTTCTCAGCCTCAACGTTTTTCAAAATAACGATTATTTTTTAAAAAGAGTGTACAATACAATACACAAGTGTGAACATCCAAATAATAGCCTTCTCTATTTTCTCTTTCAGTTTGAGACTAACTTTTCGTCTTTGTGATAAAATTTCAGTTGTAGCTTTTATATAAATGATTTGAAACTCTCCCAAAGTGTGAACTAAGAAAGAATCCGTAATTGCGATTGAATATAATAAAATCTGACCTATTTTGTAAATGACTAATTCACGTATCTGTTTATTGTTTACGTTTAAACAGGAAAGAGTGACTGAAATATAACGTTTGTTATTTCCTCTTTAATTCATCACGATGTGTAGAACTGCCATTTATCCTGTATCAATCCTAATTTGGTTTAACCGCAGAGCTAGTTGTTTACACTTTAATATTTTAAAGTTTTATTGAAAGCTTTACAGTTAACCTGACTTAATTGGAAGGTATTTAGGTTACGAACTTCCTTTTCTTACTTATTGTACAGTAGTAAACAAAAGAACCGAGGGAAAACAGAAAGTACTCGATCTTTTTTATGTGTGTTTACGCATTTTAAAAGAAGATTCAGATCATTTCCGCCAAGGTTCGTTGTTCTTGTGCTTTTTTTTATGGCAAATGTAGCCTCAATTTGTTCTTCACTGTTCTTATTTTTATACACAAAATAACTGGTCTAGTTGAAAATATTGGTTTTCATGGATCTATGCCAGAGCTTTAGATTATTCTCAAGTGGTTCTTCGAACTTGGGCAAATCTGAACCTAAGGTTTGTTCTTACAAGAAAAAGGCATACCAAGAACGCTTATCTTTATCTCAGATCAATAAAATTATTTGTCAGTGCAAACAAAAATATAACCATATTTTTGTGGGGCAAAGTGTGATGTCTAGATTGAAACAGAATAATACTATGTTGTTCGGCTTGTTTTGTTTCGAAGAAAGGTGAGAATAGCCTAATATCTTAGATTACCACCGTTATCAATAACAAAGATAACTACTTTTCGAAACTGGTCTCATCAAAATAATCCACTTATGTTTTTTATACGGAAGAATATTATGTTAATCCCTCACTCTCTTAGAAAAATTGAACCTTGCCACCAAAGTATTAAAGTATATCATACTGCAATGCAACCGTTTGAGTCTTCTTGCATGCAGCTGATGCAGGTCTCTAAAGGGACCAGTGACTATGTAAAATGACGTTTGGTTAACTGACTTTCTGGTCTTTCGTGTTAAGGACGTCAATGTTTGTAAATTAAGCTGCAAATTTGATAGACAAGCTCCTTTTGGATCAAAGATAAATGAATATTTCAAATGTCGAAGAAATTTGAAGAAGGCGGTTTTGAGTAATAGAGCCTTCTATATTTGGAGAGGTGATCTTTTGATCAGCAGAAAGAGTAACATTTCCCACGATTGGTTTCTCTCAGCTGTCATATGTTAATTAGTTTGTCTTTTGTCAGGGCCATGGTATCCGAAAATCGAAGACTTTCAAAACTTTCACTCATCACTATCAACACGCAAAATATATATTGCTGGATTTTAAAAGCAAAGGAATCCGACGTACGAGCGCTTTAAGCCAATGAACGGCTATAGCTAAAAGCAATGATTTTACTTGGCAGAAAAATTGAAGACCAGAAAATTAACCGACATCGCACGATTTCAAATTTTTCTGCATGCAAAGCAAAACCACTGCTTTATGTTTTTTGCTTGCAGCTCATTGGCTAAAGCGCTGGCACGTCGCATTTCTTTGTTTAAATTCAGCAATATGATTTGTTTTTGTTGTCTAAATGACGCTGGTTACAATAGTTAAACTGTAGTATTTGTGTATAAAAACTGACCCGTCCTGTTAATACGACCAGATAATCATGTCCCGT